>JAXIVD010000262.1:127500-192500 GCA_036785275.1 Cancer borealis | reverse complement strand
TCTTTTTTTAACATTCACATTTCCAGTGCTGCATTGTCAGGTCACCTTACGAATACTTTGTTTTTTACTCCTAAATCTATAAAGGTGAACTCTGGGAATTTCTTTTTTAATTCTTTTTTTTATCATAAGGAATTTTTTTGAAATATTACTTAAATACATTATAAAGGAAAACTCAACTCCGTATGAGCTTCTGTTTATTTTTTGTTAATCCTACTTTCCTGTCATCTCGTTATGTCTTTCGTCGTCTTGATATGCAAATTAGCGAGGTCATATATTTCCCAGCCAGTGTAATGTGCACGGAAACAGAATAACGCTATTTTTCTTATAAGGTCTGTTGAAAAGCAAGACGTGATGATGACGAGAGGGAGTCGAAGGGATGATGATCGTATGATTCCAAACAAATTGTGTATATTTTTTTGCAGGTTTTATTTAATAGCAAGATCGAATTATGTTCCTATATTACTAGGACAACACACACACACACACACACACACACACACACACACACACACACACACACACACACACACACACACACACACACATACACACACACACACACACACACACACACACACACACACACACACACACACACACACACACACACACACACACACACACACACACACACATATGTCCCATATTTACTTCGCAGCCAATTTGGTTTGCATCTTTATTTATTTATGTGTTTACTTTTTAGTGCATGAGGCTGGTGTACATTGTCCACACTATTTATTGATAGACTTTATAATAAACATACATAGCCTCGCTTTCCATGTCTATGTGTACTACAATTCACAGTAAACACAATAGTTGATAAAATATTGCTTCAAAGTCGCAACAAAGACCCGGGACATATCGTGCTTATACTCGCCTCTATTTGTATTGTTTTTTGAGACAGTGGCTTGCGAATCACTCCCTCTCCTGGTCCGCCAGAGAGTAGCTCTTCTCAACACAGATTCCGCGTCCGTACGGTACCTACAGTTTTTAGCCACGTCCCTTCACGTCCCTTCCAACTACCTCCACCATGCACTCGTCGAAGCTGTCTCAATTGTAATTTTCAAAATTTGCTTTATAAAATTATCATTTGAAACGACGGACGTTTCCTCTTCAGCATCAGTGTTTTTTAATGTGCATAAATGTGACGTGAAAATGTCCATCCTCATTATCTTTTTTTGGGATCACCGCGACACACACACGCGCACACACACACACACACACACACACACACACACACACACACACACACACACACACACACACACACACACACACACACACACACACCTCTAGAGGAAAGAAGGGTAAGGAGATATATAAGTGTAGTGTGTAGAGTTTTGAAGGGAGTGGAGAAAGTTGATAAAGATGTTTGTATGGGACTGAAGAGATGCTAGAAATAATGGAAATAAAAAATTGCAATTAACCACTTGTAATTGCAATTAACCACTTGTAAGAAAGATATCAAAACCTATAGTATCCCATACAGAAGCATAAATATCTGAAACAAACTATATACAAAAATGTTCTATGCTAGGAATATTCCAGATTTTAAAATGTTCAGCCAGGCTGGATAACATTACACATGGAAACGAGACGGTACAAACATAACTTTTCCTGCACGTTGCAAGTAGGTCAAATAAGTGAATATTCATACAAAAAAAAGATTAAAAAGAATACACACACACAATATATATATATATATATATATATATATATATATATATATATATATATATATATATATGGGCCTCCTTTCAATTTCCGTCAAGTCTCGTCCCTCCTTCCTGTCAGTCTCGAACAGTCACGACGCAGCGGAAATTTCCCAAAGCGTCAAGCTGCGAAATTAATATAAAATTCCGAGTGCGTAACGGCGGCAGAATGAAGATTAATATGATTAGGGCGATGTCTGAGACGTGGCCTATTGTTGTCAATGATATCGGAAAATTGAGAGACACCGCACGGAATTCTGTGGTGAGGAAAGGTGGCTCCCTTGCCGCGCCTTGATGGTGCAGACAGCTGCTGGCCACGCCACGCCACGCCACACCTAGCTCGCACACTGCAGTATTACCTTAAGTGTGTGTGTGTGTGTGTGTGTGTGTGTGTGTGTGTGTGTGTGTGTGTGTGTCATATTCACCATGGTCTGGAGGATCACGCGCTGAACACGTGATCGTCAGTCATTATTTTCTCCGAAAAAGCTCAAAGAGACGGATCTATGGGTAAGGCTGAGACCTCTCGCACATCACACACACCCATCCCCTTGCTCAAGAGGAACAATGACTGCTCCCTGTCAATGAAAAATCCATAGCTACCTGTGCAGGGTTCGAACACATGCCTTGCCGGATGACAGACGGAATCGTCAACCATTGAACCACGTCACGGAAGTGTGTGTGTTATTCACTGTGGTCGGGAGGCTCACACGCCGGACTCGTGATCGTCAGCTATTACCCTCCACGAAGAAGCTCAAAGCTAGAGATGGATCTATGGGTAAGGCTGAGGCCTCTCATACATCACATACACCCATCTCCTTGCTTAAAGGGCACAGTAATCACTCCCTGGCAGTGAAAAATCCTTAGCGACCTGAGCGGTGTTAACTTGCCTTGCCTTGCCGTGTGGTAGGCGGAAACGTGTGTGTGTGTGTGTGTGTGTGCGTTTGTCAGTGAACGGTGAAGTGGTTCCCGCCCGTCCAGTTCAAAGTAAAATATTTCAAAGTAGAGATTTGTAAATAGTTAAACCACCACATGCAGAGAGAGAGAGAGAGAGAGAGAGAGAGAGAGAGAGAGAGAGAGAGAGAGAGAGAGAGAGATTAGCTTCAGCACCTTACCCTTTCTGTGCTTCCTTTATTATACTTCCTGCATGCATAGAAATAAGTGTGTGCTGCGTGATACATTTTTAGTGTGTTTGATATTTATATTCATTGATCAGTATATCCAAATTTATTTAACTTGTTGTATGGCTCGTAGTGGGAGAGAGGGGAGGAAGGGCACTTTGAACATAGAGGCATAATGAACCATTGGACAGGTAAGGCTCAGTGTTTATTCCAGTCACTATATATCTTAGGTGTAGAAACACATCATCAACACGACCATTGTCACCATTATTAAGGCGGCAGTTGTTACATGAATGTATGTTACTAGATTGTTCCTTGAATTTTGGCATCCAAAGAATTTTTTTTGAGGTGAGTGCCAAGCATTCTTGTCGTCTTGATTTGAAAGTTAATTTTAATCGGATTATGGTAATGAATAATGTGGTAATGTATATCAATCAAGCATGGTTGGTTTAATATGAAAATGCCTGTATCATGGTTTGACAATATGTTATTTAAAATGGCAGCAAATGGGGCACGTTGAACCATTCAAAACGACTCACTTTCAATAGGTTCAATGAGATATGACAAAAATTGTTGGCTGCTAACTGATCATGAGCACTCTGGTAAATGCACAGAAGAAACATGAAGAGAAGCTATCTAAGAAAAGGAAGAGACCAGCTAGGCCAGCCTTATTGCCGAAGATAGTTCTGATGAGGAAGGTAATGGAAACATTTCTCTTCATGAGGAATCAAGTAGTTATGAAGAACATTTTGGTGGTGATCTTACTGAAGCAGTGGAAAAGGTTGGGCGGTCTCCTTACACCAATACCCCTGTCCACCCAGCAGTGAATGGGTACCGGATGTTAGCCAGGGGTTGTGACTTGCCTTCGGGGGTGGTGACCTGGCACCTGTCTCGGTGAGATATGCAAGGGTGCCGATGCAAAGGCTATAACCACGATCCCCAACAGTATGAGATCAATCAGCAAAGCAGCCAAAGGAAGGTGACATCGTTCTAGTAAAACTGAAACCTGTGAATTCCAGTTGAGTATTTTATGTTTGCCAAATATGTGGAACTGCATCATGAAATGGAGAAGCATCATACGATTTTTATTTCTATTGCCATTCGAGCAAATGTCGTGAAAAAATTCATAAAGCCAGATTGTGATAATAAGTCAAAAATAATGATAATGACATTGTGATATGTCTGCCCCAACCTTTAGTTACAGGTGGCACCAAAAGAATGCACTCCATGATTCAACTTAGTGTGGAGTTACACCAATACAATTGTCAATAACTTCGTAATTGTTTTGTTAGCTGTGAGGATTATTATGTAAGGAATAAGTTAAGAAATAATATCAATATTTGTTTTCTCTCAGAATGACACTAGTGGACATAGATCAATGTAACCCATTGTAATATTCAATATAACCCATCCGTAGAGCAGATTTTTTACACCACTCTTTCATCCATTCCCTTGCATATTGTTTTCCTTAGCTGCAGGTATGAGTTTCTCTGTCATACTTCACTCTTAAGTAGTCTTTCTCTATCCATCACCTGGATGTGTCCCAACCATCTCAATGCATTCCTTTCAAAACCCAATTTTCTATATTGATCATCTCATACACTTTTCAACAACTATAAGCTTCCATTCTTTCTGCACTAATAGCCATCCTAATGGACATCTCTGCAATCAACAATGTGTTGAGAAATCTCGCTTCCTGTCCATGTCACACCGTACATATGGAGAAAATTCAATGATGTTATTGATATAACAACCATTTTGACATCATCAATCATTGCCTCATTCTCAGCTTCACCTCAAAGCTAGTACAGTACTCTTATACACTCCCACCTTTATCATTTTTGTGTCATGGTTTAAGAATGATTTTACTTCCAATGAATCACCTTCAATACCATATACTATACCTACATCACCTACCACAAGCCTTGTCAATTTACCAAGTCATGCACCTTTTCCAAGTTCATAAAATACCATATAATTCAATCAGGCTGAAAAAATAATCTGTAGTTACTTCCACAAGTAATCTCACTACAAAAATAAAAACAAAAAGAATTAAGGTAGGAAACAAATTTCAATCATTAAGAATTACATCCCCATCCATGAGGCAAATGCACAGAGGCTTGAGTTTTTTTTTTTTTTATTATTATTATCATTATTTTTTTCATCCATTGGCCTATGGCACCAGTAAGCTATTTCCTTCACGGTTCTGATGCCCTGTAGGAATTTGATGAGGGCTGTCATGATGGTGGTTGAGCCTCGCCTGCTAGTGGTGCAGGCAGTATTTTTTAAGTGACGCCTGTGGAGGTTCATGCCGCCTCCTGAAGTCCCAATGCACTCATAGATGAAGACAGGGTTGACTATCAGCATTTGGGTTTCTTCGGCCACTCGACGATTGCTTGAAAAAATGGCCAAGCTCCAGTGGGATTCAAACTCAGGATATCGAGCTCTCCACTCCCATCCTTTGACCACTCGGCCACTGCCTTCCCTAGTAATGCCCCTTACACACAAAGTGCCCATTTAAAAAAAAAAAGATATTAATTATCCTTAAATGAATGGTGCCCTTTATGCAAACCTTTTACTTCCCTAAACGACATAGTTGTCATGCACGGCCCTCCCTGCTTACCACCTAGAAATTAACACAAATAGGTGAAGGTAGAGGTGAGGCATTATGGTGCACTAAGAAAGTTACCTTGATAAGTTAGGATGGTACTTTTCCCCTACTAAGCAGTAAGTGGTAGTAGCTCCAAGGTGCTATGCTGTATAATGTCTGGACAAAAACTATGCAACTTTGTGAAGCAGCTTTCATGATTTCATTGGTTAATATACTGCATTTCTACAAACCCAGATGAGTATGTATGTATATTAGTTGTGTGAGTATGTAAGTATATTAGATTTTATCACAGTGAGTAAAAAAAGAAAGAAAACACATGCACAATGTTTATATATTAACAAACAAGAACATTATAACATACATACCAACTATAAGGAAAATATGAACACTGATGACAAATAACATGAACATGCAACATAACATCATGCATAACAAATATAGGAACACATGTACATTACTATTGGAAGACTGTGCCTGCCATACCTCAACACAACAATGATAAGGATGGAACTCCTTCATTATGTTCAGGAAGATAACTGCAAGTGACATATAATGAGATTTTTTCATGTTTTCACCATGACTCACACAACACAATGATCTATACTCAGCTCATTTTCCTTTCCTGTTTTTATCATGAATGTCCCAGAATAATGATGTATCTAGTAACTGACAACAATGAGTTTAGGTAAGAGAGTATAAAATGTGTAAAAATATATATTTCTATACTATACTCTCTTTTCTTTCATATAATGCATGTGAAAATATTATTAATACATATTTTGCCTATGAGTGATTTAACATATTACATGCATAAAAAATACAGAAAATAAATAGGTTTGCTGACTGTGCATATGGTGTTAATGCAAGAGTTACCAACACATGAAAGGTTGCAATACAGTCATATACTTGATTTTCACTCAAGCAGGGTTTGGTTTGGTTATTTTAATCTCAAAATATTCCATATAATCTGTCGTATGCCTAGCTTTTCTTGATTACAGATCCCTTGTCATTAAACAGTGGTAAGGCATTGCAGGTCCAGCAAGAGTGCCAAGTCAAATTTCTGAACTTATCTATATTCTTATAGAAGTCATAGTAAGTTTCCTTAATGGCAGTTTCTTTGGGAAATCCACGAAACCAGTCTTGAAGTAGGTTGGCAAGCTCTTCTTTGGTTTTGAATATCAACCCATTTTCATTGTGATGTACGAGCTCTGGAAGTGCAGGGTAATTGATAGCTAGAACTGGCAGGCCGCTTCCAAACATATCCACCACTTTCATGGGCAAGTCTAAGCCAGAAGATGAATAATGAAGACAAACTCCAAGGTCAGCTGAAGCTAATAATGTTGGATAATCTTCAGCAGTCATCCAAGGTGTTATAACAGCTACGTGTGCCCATTGCTGTTCAGCTATCAGGGAAATGTAGTAAGACTTCATTGGTCCTTTTCCAGTGACAGCAACTATGAGTGGAGGATAATGGTCAGGGAACTCCTGTCGTACATGTTCATAGTCATACAGAGCATTGAAAAGGATAGAAAAGTCCTCATCCTCTGTCCAGCTGGTGGAAGACACTACTAATGCTGGCCGATCCTCACACTCAGCAACTCTGCCATCAGCATACCTCTCAGTGAACACAGTCTTGTCGGGAGAGTCACTTGAAAAACATGGGTATGTAGATGATAGTTTCATAAGAAGATCATGTTTCTCTTCATTTGTAATGGGATGAAACCTCTCTGCTGGCCGGTCATACAATACTGTTACTTTTGTGATACCCCAGTTTTCTGCCAGATCTATTTTCATTGCTTTAGTCACACAAAGTCCTCCACTAGCAAGCTTTCCAAATATTTTTTCAGTGAGGCGATAAATAAACACTAAGGGATGATTCTTTGGAAGTGTAAGTGCTAAAATAGAATACCCATAGTTGTGCCAGTCTACAAAGAATTTAGTTCTGCTAACAAAGCAATAAAACCAGCACACAGGCATTGCTGGGACACCAGGTGGATTCTGTAGGAGGAGGCATTTACTCTTTGGTGCGGTCACCAGTGTGAAGAACAATATCACTGCTTGCCACATCACTTTGAAAATGAATGCTAAAAGTTTTGGCAGTGTGAAATTTGGAAAAGGTCTCATATAAGTAAGAGTAATATGGTCATCATTTAATACTTCTATCTGTGGCTTTGAGCCAGCAAAACCTATAAGATTGACTTCATATCCCTCTTTGGATAAAGAGAGTGCATGATAGTTCATCCGTGGAGAATGACCAAGGTCTCCCAGCACCACCACTGTGGCTCTGTCCCGCTTGTCATCAGTTTCCGTCATTCTGCCAGTTCTGTGGGAAAAAAGATATTGTTAGGTTGGGGTCAGAACATCCTTAGACATTTAATCAAAGTTGCAGAGCATATCAATCATTTGGTCTATTTGAGACAGTCTGCTCTAGAATAATAATGTGTAATATGAAAAATGTATTTAGTACCTGTATTGGACACTTAATATCCAAGCTTGTCATCCATTCTATAACTCCACAATACACTCCCAAAGCACACTCATACTTATCATCTTAGCAAGTAAATACATTGTTACAAATTATGCAACTGTACAATACATTTCCAAAGTACATTCTACCATGACCATCGTCTCATCTATCTATCTATCTACATACCAGGCTGTTATCACCCTGAAGGGGGTTGCCAAGACAAGGCATGCCAAGGTTCAGGGAGACATTACTCGTCTCTCCCCATCTGTGCCTTGTTGTATTGTAAGAGAGTATACAGAGGAGTATCTCAGACCCTTTTATGAACTGCAGAGTTTACGGTGGTCTTGTAGCCCCACCATGGCTAGAATAGTCTCATACAATTCTTTATTATTATAACCTTCCAGTATTCCTAACCTGCCAGTCATTCTGAAATAAAACATCTGTGCTTTCAAAATATTGACGAATCTCCTGCACTCGCTATCCATGTTTTTCAGATAATCATCTGCATCCTTGATTAAGGGGAGCGTCACACCATTTCTTATTAGTCAGTATATTGTCGTGATTTTTTTTGTCAAAAGTATGCTTATGCCAAAATAATTCTTTCTCATTTTCAGATCCATAGCTCAATACATAACTGAAAGAAAAGACTAAATTTAACTCTTAGTAACCTTCTTATCCAATGACTTGCACTGAAAAAAATCCAAATATGCATTACAAAATATCCGATAGACTGATCTAAGAATTTTGAATTTCCTCCTTAAGTGTCAAGAATTTTTTTCTTTTTGTGAAAGTATTTGTTCATTTTTGCAATTATTTACCCATAATTGGGGGGGAAAAAACGAAAGATCATTATTGTTTTCAATGATATATTGCTTATTAAAGTTGGTACAATAGTGGCAAAGTTATTAAAGAAAAACTGGAAAAAAAATAGTTTTTCAATATCAAGGTTTAAAAACCAACACGCCCTTTGAACCTGGAGGCTCGGTGAGTCTAAGGAGATAGTGGTTTATTTGTTTACTCTCACAGTCACGCTCTCTGTATCACTCTTGACGTTATATGACACAGTTGGTATCTGGTTCCCCTTTTGGAAAAGGTACTAAGTCACTTGAAGGCAAGGATATCAGGAGACACCGCATCCCTCACTGTTGCCAAATTTGCTGTCAAACTAGAATCCTCCAGGCTAGTATTCTTTGCTGAAATCTTGCTTGCTCTCTGTCTTAGATTTGTGTGCGTGCATAAGTTATAGTGTGTTGTTTTTGGCATTCTATGGATTCCATACTTGCAGGGTTGGTCCCAAACATGTGAGTCATGAGATTGACTTCACTGCCAAAGTTGTGTTCCACTGTAATAACCCAGACCACTAAGGTTACTTTATATAGGACAGCAAACTTGGCCTTGGAGATTTTACACCACAACTTGGAGTGAAGGGACTCATTAGGGTATTGAGTGAACCCTTTCAAGCACCTCTGTAGCAGGTCTGCATCAGTGGTTGTGGTGAGAGGGTGCTAGCTCTCATACGCACATGGAGAGTGTGGCGACTACAGCCACCATTCTCTCTCTCTCTGGGCCCCTTTATGCCTTGATGTCCTCGGCATGATGGTGGAGGAGGTAGATAGCTTGAAGCAGATTAATCCTGCACTGAAAAAATGGTCTGGAGGAAGCAAGAATGGTGGAAGGCTGAGACAAGCAGTGACACCCATCGTCTCCTTATACTCCATCAATATTGAGGTCTTCAGAAGACCTTCTGTCTCACAAAAACACTGAGAGGTGCCAGTTTGCCTATAACAATAAATATAATACAAATTTTCTTTATATAAAATGTTCTCATAAAAAAATCAATATGTATGCATCTCCCAATGCACATACCTTGACATGACTGATGAACGAGGTGGGGGAGAAAACCAGTCACAACTCTTTCATTTTTGCCGATTTCTTTATGATACTTTGTCACAAACTTGCTCAAGTCTTCAATTACACAAATTTTTTTTTTAATATTTTAATTATTTCCAGAAATTAATTTGTGACACTACCCATAAGTCAATCAATAAGCCATCTGTACCTCTTGTTTTGTCTCTGCTCATTCCTTTTAGTACTTTCTTTATATCACTCGTGTTTACACAGGGTACCGTATTTGACAGCTTATAAGACTTATTTTCCAAACAATGCCCCAGAAAATCACTGTGCGTTTTATAAAGTGAAGGTTCAGCTTTGAGTGACTAGCTAGTGGAGTAATTTTAATTGTAATGTGGCGGGGGGGGAAAAATGTGCCAGGCAACAAAGGCCATATGGCACTATTGGGGTAGTAGGGTTAGGTAGTAGGACTAGGTGGGGGGTAGGGTCGGGTAGAGGTTAGATTAGATGTAGGACATTAGCGGTACGAAGAAAGGATATAAGGGCAGGGAGTGAAAAGGAAGGGGACTCAGCGAGGATGTCAGCAAGACGGGGGGCACGGGACAGGGAGGAAAGGTGGGGGAAGGCTGCAAGACGAGGGGTTGCGAAGATGGGACATGAAAGGAGATGAGGAAGGGAGGAAAGGACGCCACAAGATGGGCAGACGGGGGGAGGGGAACGGGACATCAGGTAGGAATAGGTGAGTCTGGTGTGGCCAATTCGTAAGCGGGCCAAGGCAGTCTCCCAGCGTCTAGTAGGATGAGATGGGTGGGACCAAGGGGAAACAGAGGGCTTGACAGCGTGGAGTTTATTAGAGGTAAGGGTGGACCAGAAAGATTGCCAGCGGGTATAAAGGAAAGTCCGGAAAACTGAGAAGTAATCAGAAACAGGAAGGGAGGAAGTGCAAAAGGTAGGAAGGGTGAGGGCGTCATGTGCCAAAGAGTCAACAGTATCGTTACCAGGGATTCCAACATGACTGGGGACCCAGCAAAAACGAACTGTTTTGTGACGGACAGAAAGGCGGAATAACCAGTCCTGGATGTCGCGGACAAGAGGGTGTGAAGAGGAAAAGGAAGATAAAAGGGAGAGGGACGACCGAGAGTCGGTAAAAATAGTATAAGAAGAAGCGGTGAGGCGGAAGATGCGGCGGAGGGCAAAAAGAATCGCGAACAGCTCAGTAGTAAGAACGCTGGCCTCAAGAGGGAGGCGGTATTGGAAATAAGTGTCAGGAAACAGGACAGCACAGCCCGAGCCAGTAGAAGACTTGGAGCCATCAGTATAAATGTGTATGCTACCAGAATGAGTAGGAAGATGAGCCGAGAAATGGGAGCGTAAGACACAGGAAGGGGTATTAGATTTCGGGGAGATAGGGAAGACAGAGGAGCAAAAGGAGAGGTGAGGGGAAAGCCAGGCGGGAGTAGAAGAAACAGAGAATGGGAGTGGATTAAGGGAGGGGGAAGAAGGATGGGACAGAAGGGCACGCATACGGAGGGGGAAGGGAACAGGTAAGCGAGGCCGAGTGGCAAAGGTTGCAGATAGAGAAGGAGGGATACGCAAAACGGAGGAGGGAAATTGAAGGGAACGGGCATAACAGCGGAGGGAAAGGAGGGCCCGGCGACGGGGAAGAGAAGGGAGGCCAGCTTCAGTGTATAAGCTCTCCACAGGGGAAGATCGGAAAGCACCAAGAGCGAGGCGGAGACCAAGGTGATGAACAGGGTCAAGGAGGCTGAGGACGGAGGGGGAGGCGGAAAAATAAACATGGCAGCCATAATCAAAGACAGAAAGGACCAGTACAGTATGCAGTGAAAGCAGAGTCTTGCGGTCAGCACCCCAAGACACATGGGAGAGGGTTTGTAGAAGACGGAGGCGGCGAAAGGCGGTATCCTTGAGAGAGAGAGGACATGCTGGCGCCAAGTAAGGCGAGAGTCGAAGATAAGACCAAGAAACTTGCCCGATGTGCGATATTCAAGAGGGGTACCATAAAGAAGAAGGGGAGGAGGACAAGCAGTACGGGACCGTGAAAAGTAAATAGAGAAAGACTTTGTAGGGGAGAAGTGGAAGCCATGGTCGGTGGCCCAAGAGGAGGTGGCAGTAACAGCAGATTGAAGAAGGCGATGGAGAACAGAGGAGGAGCTGCTCGAGGCATAAATGGCAAAATCGTCTACATAAAGAGAGGACCTGACACCAGGCGGGAGGGTAGAAACGATGCCGTCAATGGCCAGGAGGAAGAGGGTAGTACTCAGGACCGAGCCCTGGGGCACATCCTCTAGCTAGTGGTTTTAATGTGACAATAGCAATTAAATTCAACTGTAAACTTCTAGTGCTGATTCTAAGACTGTTTTAGTTAGGTTGTCATGAAGTTATATGTCTCCATTCACCTCGTCTACTAGTTGTAAATACTTGTTCATGTTTCCTGAATGAGAATATAAGAGTTATGGGAGCTGCATCCTTACTGATTTTAGATTGTACAAGTTGATGTAGTTTGCAATTAGAATGTAACATCAATAACATGCAAACATATTAACATTTACTTTAACTATCTAAAATCAGTCTTACATTCTCCCCCTTAAGTATGTCATTGAGGAAACATTAAACTATTAGGCGGGTATTAGTGTTCCCTCAATCCCATACTTCCTTAAAATTAACACTCCGTCATCCACCTCAACCAATGTTTTTTTCAATACTTTTTGAATAAATCACTTTCTATTTTACATAACTTTTTATTTACTTTTCAGAATAATTTACCAAATACTGTAGCATTAAAAATCTAATAGCATCTTTTCAGTGGTTATATTCTTAATGCAAAAATTAAATAAACAAAATACAGGATTAACCATGTCACGTGAAAAAGACCACTGTGCTTATTTCCTTATCACTGCAGGAATCAAGAAAACACACACACACACACACACACACACACACACACACACACACACACACACACACACACCTTAACCAGTAATAAATGCAATGATATCCAGGTGCATTTGTCTATTCTCACACACACTTGATCCACTGCTGCACTGCCGTGATAGTACCCAGTGTCATGTTTAGCAGTGGTCAGCCTTCACAGCACAAAGATATTACCTCATCATTTATCACTATTATCTAACCCCACTATGCTTATCAACAGATTATCACCAATTTGTTACTGTACGGCCAAAGTCTATATTATCTGTACTCAGATTTAATTCGTTATCTCTCTCTCTCTCTCTCTCTCTCTCTCTTCTCTCTCTCTCTCTCTCTCTCTCTCTCTCTCTCTCTCTCTCTCTCTCTCTCTCTCTCTCTCTCTCTCTCTCTCTCTCTCTCTCTCTCTCTCTCTCTCTCTCTCTCTCTCTCTCTCTCTCTCTCTCTCTCTCTCTCTCTCTCTCTCTCTCTCTCTAAAATCACTTAATTCAGATTCAACTAAAATAATCTAACAGGAAGTATGGTGACAATTAACAGTAAAATTAATATTACACAGACTAGTTTAGATTGGTAATTATAACTATACAATGACCTGTGATGTAACTCAATGCAGCTTTCTATCAAGAGAAAAGCAGCAGACTTCACAAGAATTTTTTTTTATAAGCAAACTATACATCTCTTTGGCAGTAGTGTTGAGCCTCACGAAGCTGTGTCTGATGTTAAACAGGTGATATCATGATGTTTGGTAGTTGGGAGAGTGAAGGCCAGTCACCTTGGCAGCTCCATACGCTATCTAGTCAATAAGTCAATAACAATATGAGTCACACTGATCAGATTACAAGTACAACTAAAAGGGTCAAGAGGATAATGCACTCCCACGAAAAAAACAAACTTATTTTCATGTGAACTGGTAAAAGGCGTAAGTCACTGCTTATTTGATCTTCTTCTTCATGAGTAAATAATACAAATAGAGAACTGTACATTTATATACCCTACCCAATGGAAGAAAAAAGTTCATATTGTTTTCTTAAATCCAATGGTTACTGTCTTAAACTGACAAACATTTGAGGCACAAGACTATCGTATAAACTTATATAGACTAAAGAAATCTCACACAAAATATATGCACCACTTCAAAGTCACAATCAAAGGTGGTAAGGCAACTACATAACATGCGGGTAATTCTAAACCATTCTACAACTGACAAAATATCTATCCCATTGTCTTAACTTGAACACAAGACTCTGGCTCCACCTTCCTGCACACTCATCTTTTCATCATTACCTCTAAATTTTCTTCTCCATTCACAGAAAAAAAAGTTTGAGGAAGAGTTCTCATTTCTCTGCTCTTGTATCTTATGACAGTCTTTGTGACCCTAGGAAGACATTCTAATCCACGTGTGTCAAGGGTGATTACAAAGTTAATGATGGCTACCACACACAAATGACTTATACCACAACGAAATTAAGAGAAGAGAAGAGCAATGATTGAGACAAATTATCAATAAATTTCAGAACAATGTATCACTTAAAAAAAGAAAATGTTAAGTCTCATAAAGAAGACCAAATTAATCAACAAAATATCAAACATACTCTATAATATTACATAAAGAAGAGGAGGTATACAAAAGGTTAGCAGACTTACGTGTGGGGTCTTGCATTCAAATCCTATGGACTGAAAGTACTGTTATGCAAGTGACTATGGCATCCCTGCTTTCCTAGATATTCCTCTAACATGGTAATAAAACTTGTGACATACACAATATATAACTTCAAAATGAACATGTATTATAGCAATTGCAACAAGCTATCAGCCTCTGCTTAAGCCATTAGGAATCACTTATGACGTAATCAGCATACATTGTGACTGATTGGGGGAAGTAACAACAATAATACAAGGTGTGAGGAACCCTATATTTAGTGGCATACCAGCTCCCATCTTGCTGCACATTGAGAAAGAAAAGCACAACACCACAGAAGGCAAAGTTATGTGACCTACGTTGATCCATTTGCACAAGTAAGATTAGACAGTCAAAAAGAGTTTATGTATCAATTCACCAGACTCTGAAAAATATATTATAACATTCACTGACTGAGGAAACATGAGCCAATTGGAAGCCGTTGCCTCTAAAGGTGATCAGGGCCAGAATGAAGATGTCAGTCAGTGAAGGTAATACAACCACAATGATATGTGTGCTTTCCAAGGTTTGACTGACGGAGAGGTTTGCACAATACTTAGTACAAATATACCAACATTAATTAGTGGCTCATAACAAGTAATCTATTTACTACACATGTCATGCATTGCATTTGAGTTATTACATCTTGTTCATGCATGACAACTGTTGTATAAGTTTTTATTACTATGTTAGGGGAATAGCCCTAATTAGGGTATTTCTGCATTACTATTGCTTGGACGATATCAATAGAAATATGAAACCTGTGAAGGTTTCAGGCGGTGCTTGTCATTATTTACCTCACAAAACATCTTTGAAGTTAGGTGTCATCACCTCAAAAAATGTATGTCCACACCTCATAAAATTTTAGAAGTCCACGCGACCGAGTCCAATCTACTCACTGCATTTTCTTCACTTTGAATTAATTTTTTTGGTGTTTTTGGCGAGCTATTTGACTTGTGTATTCGTCACAAACTTGTGTTGGACTCCAAAGACTAAGAAGAGTATGGCAAGTCAGCTACACTTAATATCAACCAAAAACTTTAGTTAAGGTAGGTTTGCTAGAAGAGATGTGTGTGGGGCTTACCCCCATCTATGGGGTTATTACGTGATTTAATTATAATTATTAAGTAATAGGTTGGCGGTCTGGGGGCTTGCCCACCCAGCTGGAAGGTTATGTTAGTTAAAGAAGTTTTAATGTGAGTTTAGTTCAGTTTAGGTCGTCAGTTTGTGTCGTTGAGGGTATTTGGTTCGGTTATATAAACTTTTTATTTTATTTTAACCCCAAAACAAGGTTTTTCACCATTGATTCTTTCCAGAGTGCCATAAATGGTCTATATTTGCTTCCCTCACCCTAAAACCCCACTTTTCCAAGATGACCCCAAGCACGTTTAATAGGAAGACAGGGGACAAGCAGCATTATTTTATGTGCTTACAGATACGGCAGCAGTACCCTGTTGTCATCTCCTATTTGTACGCCATGCGCCGGCATCACCCACTGTGTTCGCATTAAATTTGACATTTTCACCATATGAAGAGCTTCAAAAACACTTAGAAAGTTATCAACAGAATAATCTGCTTTTGCTGCAGACTGTGCCTTGTTATTTATCTGGTAAAGCATCTTTGGTAAATCTTACTGATAGCATCTCCTCACGGATCACCAAGATATTGACATAGGTGATAAGGTATGTAATGTACAACACGTTTGTGGTGGTTTTATTTGGGAACGGCCTTAGTTTAGCCACAGAGGCTCTTTAAAAATCTGGTAGCTGCCTCAAACTCTAAGTCCACACAGATGTTAAGTTATGGTTAGGTTAAGGTTGTTAGGTTAGGTTACGTTTATGTTATGGTTAGGTTAGATCCGGTTATATAAGATTTCGACATTTTGTTACCCAAAAGTTAGGGTTCTCAACCTTAGATTATTTTTCTGGATTTGGGTAATAAAATGTAAAAATCTTATATAACCCAACCTAATTGAACCTAACCTAACCTAACTTAATCTAACCATAACATAAACGTAACCTAACCTAAAAACCTTAACCTAACCATAACTTAACATGTGTGTGGACTTAGAATTTGAGGTACCTACTAGATTTTTAAAGAGCCTCTGTGGCCAAACTAAGGTCGTCCCGCAAATAAAACCACCACAAACGTGTTGTACATTACGTACCTCATCACCTATGTCAATATTTAGGTGATCCGTGAGGAGATGCTATTAGTAAGATTTGCCGCATCTTTCAAGTTATGTAAGGTTGATTATGTTATGTTGGATTTGAGTAGGTACGGTTTGGTTCGGTTATATAAGCTTTTTACCCAAAATTTAGGCACGTGCCGTATCTATAACCGAGCACTATGAGGATACAGCTTACATTAGGTTATGGTTAGACATAGACTACACTATGGTGTATGGTGTAGTGTATGGGTTAGATTAGGTTAGGTTATGTAAGCATTTTGTATTTTATTACCCAAAAGTTAGGCTCATGCCTTATCTATAACCAAGCACTATGAGGATACGGCTGCCGTACCTGTAAGCTGTGCCTATAAGTGCTTACAGATACGGCAGCCGTACCCTGTTGTCATCCCCTATTCGTATGGCTGCCTTACATGTAAGCACTACCATTTTTTTTTTTTTTTTTTTACCTTGAAGCGCTTCTGCCTCAAGAGAGCGTTGCTCCCTCGTTGGATTGCTAGGCAAGGCCACGGCGGTGCCGCCACCTGTCACTTTTCCGCTGTACTCCAGCTGGACGATTATGCAGATTAATCCTAATTTGTATTTGGTAGCTAGTACCACATTTATAACCACTGACATTCATGTATGTATTTTACTGATTATAATTTAAGCTTACTTCAATAACCATATGCAGTGCCTGACGAGTATTCTGTATCCTTAAGAATGTTCTGCGTATCGCCTTCGTTTGTTCAAGGTAGTGACAGGTGAAGGCCAGGGAATAGCTGCTGTAATAGTGATTATAATGTATGCTTACTTATATTAATATATAGTGTCTGATGAGTATTCTGAGTCCTAAAAACACACTGCGTTTCAGTTTTGTTTGTCCAAGGTAGTGACAGGTGAACGACAAGTAGTAGCTGCTGTAACAATGTTGTTGACTATTAACGCGGGAAAGTCTTAGCAACGGCGCCGCTCTATGGTAGTTTCATTATTATGCTTTGTACTAGTTTTTTTCCGTGTTTCTATTAATTGTATATTATTTTCCTGTTCGGTTGTTGTAATAACTGTACAATGCGGAGATTTGCCTTTGTAATGTCTCTTCTAGATCTCATCCTTCACTCAATTTTGTTTAGTTGTTTGTGTCTGGTTACTTTGTAGATATCATAAATTTGTTTCTGTTTTGTTTATAATTCATATATTACACTTTGTTTGTTCTATTTCCTTATTACCTCACTTGAAAAAGTACCATTTTTCATTTTAATACACCTGTCAGTCTGCCTCAGGACACTTAATTGTATTAGAACAATATCGTTGTATTTATCTGATATTCTTATTCATGATGGAATAAAGCATTTTTTTACAGTTAATATTTCCTTATACGAGATCCTGATATTGTTTATTATGATGTAACAAGTCAGGTAATAAATATGAAAATTGTAAAAAAAAATACCGTACGTCACTTGAGGTTTTTGTTCACTACAGATTCATTTAAAAAAAAGTTAAATTCAGCGTATTCTGAATACAATATATATTTTACTGTAATTATTGAACATTAACATAAAAAACCAGACCAGGCTCCTGAAAAACAAGACGTGGGTGGAGGTGTTCCGGTGTCCGAAGAAATAACTCACGCTGAAAATGTCTTCCCGGGGAGATAATTTTGCGGGTAGTAATAAATAACCCGCAGAAAATCTCCTCCTGCTATATTGTGCTCACAGACACAGTTTAGTTTAACTGTTCTGACCCAGATACAGACAAGATACAGACATCAAAGCAACACATCCAGGCACCAGAAGACATCACACAAGTATTATAATGCAACATATTTTTTTTATTCTTATTTTACTCGTATGTTGTTTTCTCACTCGAGCCTCGTCTTTTCAAGTCTAATATTAAGTACATAAGAGTATAAAGAAGCTACAAAAGGACCGGGGCCTACACGTACGTGGTAGTTTCTGTTACTCCCTTATTACCTATAACCACCACTCGTCCTCATCCATAAAGCCGTCGAGTCTTCTTTTAAAACTTCCTATCGTCCGTGCACTAACTTTGTTCCAATCATCCACCATCCTATTTGTAAACCAATTTCTGCCTATCTCTACTAAATCTAATTTCTTCCAGTTACTTCTTGTTCTATCCTGGCTACTGACCGTAAGAACCTTTTATCCACTTGAATACTTCAATCAGATCTCTTACTCTACACCTCTCCAGTGAGTGTAATTTCAAAAGCTTCAGTCGCTTCTCATAACTAAAATTACGAATCCCCTCTAGCATTTGGGTCATCCTCCTCTGCACGCATTCTAACATTATAACTTATGTTATAGCTATAACATAAATCATATCGTCCATTTGATTTATTTTTACTTCACTGTGGGCCACAAAGCATCTATAGCAAATTTTTATCAAAACTTACCTTCAAAATATACAGAAGCTTAAGTACATAAACTAGCAGTACAAATGCAATACTAAATGCAAGTAACCAGAGTTTCGCTAGGGAGGACTTTCTGATATGTCCTACGCACTGCCGCTTGGCTCAGCTCTGTAGCCTTGATTTGTGCGCATGCTCAGTGTGTAATTCCGCGACTTTGGTGGGTCGGGAGTTATTTCGTACGACACCGGTGTTCCGCTTGAGAGCGGGTATGTTGTTGTGGTTTACCTGTTTATACATTCACTAGGAGGCTCGTGCTGGTCACCTCCTCCCCTACACACCTTAATACTCACCGGAAACTTTGAATACACATCCGAACCTGCAGTGAAACGTGTTACCTACCTCTTTATTACCACACCTGGACGCTACTCGGCCCACACACTCCCACCTGGGTACCTTTTTTTTCCCCTTGCCCGAGCCTCGTACCAGCCAGTCAGCCACCTCCATCCAGAACATGTTGATGGATGAGCCCATGATGGTTGACCAGGTGGATGAGGAGGGGGGTAGTAAGGCCCGTGGTGGTGGTGGACAGTGTATCCTGCAGACCAAGAACCATCCCATTGTGGAGGACTACAGCATCTCCACCACAGTGTTAGGCCTCGGCATCAACGGCAAGGTGGTGGAGTGTTTTAATAAGAAGGACACCAGGAAGTATGCCTTAAAGGTAACATAACATAACGTGAAAGTAATATAACATAACCTAACGTGAAGGTAACCTAACCGAACTTGAAGGTAACCTAACCTAACTTAATGGTAACCTAACTTGAGTGTATAATTAACTTAAGGGGGATGGCAGGTACACAAATGTGTTGCCTATTAGGAAAATTCAAGTACTGTGTTGTTATGATTATTTATATAGTTATTTTTGTGGTACATTATGTGGTCAATATTTATGTTAGAATCACCACCATACTTTTCGAGGTAAATTTGGGCTGTAAATCTGCAGAACAACGCCTCCAAACAGATCAGAATTATTTTGATTGCACTACAGGATTCTTACAGTGCTGAACATTTGTGAAGATTTTTAGTGAGCTGTCACCCAAATTAAACTGACACGGGGGGGTAAAGCTTACCTGGACCCCACAACCTAATCCCACAACACAACCCTAGCCTAAACTGAGCTGACTCTGGGGGCTACGCCCCCTAGATCCCCCAAACGTTGGGGGGTCTAGGTAACGTCACATGAAATTGGATGAAACTTTACACTTAGGGATTAGTCATTAGTTGGGAACCTTCTTACATTATAGGATGAGTGTTACCTCATCAACAAGATGTTATTTTACATGTAATTATTACTAATTCCTTTATCCTTCCTTTCTTGGTGTGTGAAGGCATAACTATAAACACTTTTTCTCCAAGGTGCAGTTTATTTACAGTGTAAAGAGACACTTTAATAGGGCAGATACCACAGTTTCGACCGTCACACCTATATAGCGTACAAGATATAGATATAAGCATATAAGTACAAGATATTTTATGCATATAGATAAAGTATTTATAATTTTCTTAGATTTATATAGTAACAGGAAGACAAAAAGAATAATACGTAACTTTTATTTTTTCAAAAGTTTGGCATGTGGCAAGTCAAGATAGGAAGGTGAGAGTAATGGAAGAGTGAAAGATGTGCCAAGGGAACGTGTGCAAATTGAGTTAAGTAAGGTATAGTGGACTAGATGAAAAAATACTTTATGGTGATTTGGTCATCTTGAGAGAATGAAGAGTTAGTGAAGAAAGTATGCGAAGGTTGTAATTGGCAAGGAAGGTCACTTGTTCTATTTTCTCTATACAGTGTATAATACATTTACAAGATGAATGAAGTATTTCCCAAAACCATTTAACTTAGCACTGATCTTAAAAAATATGCTACGGTTCATAAAAGGCGACAAAAGGAACAGAGTGAGGGTCCGGGAAGCCCCTCTTCTGTATACTCTCATACACAAAAACAAGGTGCAGAGGGGGAGGGGAGAGTAATGTCTTCTTGAACCTTGGCATGCTTTGTCTTGGCTATCCACCTTTAGGGGAATACAGCCTGGTATATAGATAAATAAACTTCTGCAACTTTTCCTTTGTATACTTATGATCACTTGATTTACTTCCCATATGAACCCTTAAATCCTTATTAGTGTTGATTTTGATGTTTCCATACACATGATTAGCAGATATAAGGAAGGGAAGTTAGTTGCTCTGACAGTAAACATGAATTTTTGTTTCCTCATGCTCATTCACATGCTAACAAAGATATTATATTATTGTGTGTGTGGTTGTGTGTGTGTGTGTGTGTGTGTGTGTGTGTGTGTGTGTGCATGTGCATGCAAATTGTCATTTCATGTGGGACTATATAAACCCCAACATCACATTTCATGTTTAATTGATTCCATATAATTTTGATAATGCAGATAGTGATATTCTCTCTCTCTCTCTCTCTCTCTCTCTCTCTCTCTCTCTCTCTCTCTCTCTCTCTCTCTCTCTCTCTCTCTCTCTCTCTCTCTCATTACAGGCACAGTGCAAAGTTTTTCTTTACCTGTCATTCAAGTGTAAATGTAAAGTTAAACAAGAAATTAAAGAAAATTTTGTGTAATAATTGAAATAGTATTTCTTGTCATGTTGAATTGTTTAATTTATTTAATTGATTGTCCATAAATTTCTTCAGTATTTATAAATCTTCTGAGTGCTATGATTTACAGTGGTATTCTTTATACTTTTGATAAAAGATCAGTTTGATGTACACTATAATGTTATAATTGCCCAATTTAAAACAAAAAAATTCATTGAATATATATATATATATATATATATATATATATATATATATATATATATATATATATATATATATATACTTATATATATATATATATATATATATATATATATATATATATATATATATATATATATATACTTATATATATTCATTCTTTGCTTTTTGCAATACATATATGGTTGCATAAAATAATTAAGAATCATTTATGAGATCACTTGTGATTGTTGTTTCATGGAAATATAAAAGTAAAAGTCTGGGGCTAATCAAAGTGTTTGAACATCATCATCAATATCTGACTTTCCTCTGACAACCCCTGCAAGGGATGGCCATGTCAGATAGGGTCTCAGGATACCATGTTGATGCATAAGTCTTTCACTACCTGCCATACTATATATCTTCCTAATCTGTCTCCTTGCATACTGCTGGACTTTTTCAATGTTAAAGAGGTCTTCCTGTCTTGTACATTATTCATACTTCGCTCTTAAGCATGTTTACTTAATATGTTTTTTGGTTCTTGCAGGTGTTGAAAGACAGTCACAAGTCCAGAAGGGAGGTTGATCTGCACTGTCGTGGCTCCACCTGTCCTCATGTTGTGGCAATAGTTGATGTCTATGAGAATGTGTACAACAATCAGAAGTGTTTGTTAGTGGTCATGGAATGGTGAGTTTCACCCTTTTTCTTCTTTCAGTTCAATTCAAAATAACAATATTTATGTTTTTTATCATCACATGTGATGGCCATTTATTTTCGTGTAATATAAGTTAGTGGTTGGAGGGTGACAGGTGTGCTAACAGATCAGTCCTAAGTGTGATTAGATAGGATGCGGTGCTCACCACACTGATAGGTCACTTCCTATCCTCACCACTTCCTTTGCCCTCCTAGGGTGCACAGTATTCGTGTAATTATTTTACTGTTGTATTTTGTTGATCAACACCAGAGTGGTAAAAATAATTCAATAGATAATGAGGCAATTCAAATAAATGTTAGTTTTCCTCCTAATTAATTGTACCAGTGGTCCTTTGTAATTAATTTAATGATGACTAAAAAAATATCTACTGACACCAGTGTTCCCAGTGGGATGAACAAGAACATATTATTACCAACGCTGAAAATGTAAAAAAAAAGTACATGATAGAAAATAGTATAAAAAAAGAATCCATTATTGATTTTTATAAGTTATACTTTATAATGAAGAAATTGCTAAATATTATGAAATCCTTGATAATCATAATTAAATTTAAGACAGCATCTTACACCTGGTATCGTCGTCCTACTGTCTTCTCTTTAAGAATTACCGATGAAACAAGCAAAGATATTTTGCCAAACACACATATGATCTAAGAAATCACTCCCTAGAAACCAATATTGTCTGGAAAAAAGCTGCGTATGGCCCCCACGTCATCGTCTTTTATCTATTATCTGAAAAAAATAATACAGGCTCCGTTTATAGCATTATAGCCTACCGACGTATGGCTGTTTATTAATAATAACAAATAGTTGTTCACTTATTTGCCATTAGATGCAAATCAAGAAAAGCTCTATGTGGCCAAAAATGTGACCCAACCGACATACTCTGTATGGCCAAAAATGTAGCCCAGTTCATTGTGTGGGCCATTGGTGAGCATGTTGTGTGTTCTGTTCTGAGTCTACGTGCCTTACTACTTGCCGGAAGTTCTGGTAGAATCAACATGGTAAACTTTCTACTCCGCCGCCTAAGCCATGAATACAGGCAATTATACAACCTTAATATTGGCTCATTGATTCCCCCCACTTGATTCAGGGTTGATAAAACAATAATTTCAATTTTGTATCATTTTAAAAGTCTAGTGTTGTAAAAACATACCGGTATCTTCAAAAGTATCAAAATAGTACGTTGGTACTGTCACTGGGAACCCTGTATGACACTACCACAATGTGAATCTTACTTGGCGCTAGATTGTAGAGCCCAAATACAATAGCATTTCATATATTCCTTAAAATTTCAATGTAAATGAAAATGTTGGTTGCAAATTTGATAGGCTTCATTTCTATTAATTACTTTAGTTTTACAATTTGAATTCCCTGAAAATATTTTCCAATTAATTTTGGGAAAATTAAGGTAAAGTTTTAATGAGAAATAAATTAAGTAATTGATTTTGCTGATCCACAAAGCATACAAATGGAGAGTTAAAAATATACCGTAATTGGTTTTCACATGACGTCAGTTGATGACATGGTTTGCCAAATTTATTCTGGAGGGGAAGAAACTGGAACAATAGGAATAAATCTGAGTAAAACAATGACTGACTGGAGGAGATCCATGCAAGGCTGAGTTTTTGTTTCATCATTGGGGGCTTCAACAATTTTTGAGAAATATTGATATATCTTTTTACCATTTGCGAGGTGTGGTGACTAGACGTGAAGCATTATAGGAGAAATGATCAATGGAAAGGAGAGGGAAGTGGCTGACTAACATAATCATGAGATCACAGTTGAGTTGCATTACAAGGCAGGTCTTTGTAATGGCAGCTCCTATGAAGAAAAGGATAAATAAACAGAAAAAGAACCTAATCTGTCTTCTCTCTCCATGCTGTCATTTCTACATCTAGCATTCCACATTTCCTCCAGGGACTCGCTCACCTTGTCAATCATCCCTGCACTTGTCTCTCCATTGATCCAGCACCAACACCATCCAGTCCCTTCCAGGTGTTTCAACTACTTCATTCACTTCACAACCCGTTCTTTCATGGCACGAGCTGATGTAGTTATTGGTGCATTGTAAAACGAGTGCTATACACAAGGTATTGCACGATATCACTGTGTGCGTATCATTGCAGACCACTGGCTCACGTCTGAAGAGCATCTCACATTTTTAAGACCTAGGTTTTCTCCAAGTATCCATCTCTGTCATTCTTACTTACGGACCTGGGGGTGGGGTGAGAGAGAGAGAGACAGAGAGAGAGAGAGAGAGAGTGTGTGTGTGTGTGTGTGTCCTTAGTGTATTCTTGAGTAGTAGAGAGAGAGAGAGAGAGAGAGAGAGAGAGAGACTCCTTAGTGTATTCTTGAATAGTATCTTCATCTTTTTCCTAAACATCCTTATCATATCAAAGTGTGCATTCTTCAACCTTCAGATTTGTGACATACTTTTCCATGAGGATGACTGTGTGATAACTGTGTACGTATTGTTGATTTTTCAGCATGGAAGGTGGAGAGCTTTTCCAGCGAATTCAAGACCGTGCAGATGGTGCTTTCACTGAACGAGAAGCAGCTTGCATCATGAGGGAGATTTGTGTTGCAGTGCAGCACCTCCACCTACTCAATATTGCTCATAGAGATCTTAAACCTGAAAACCTGCTCTACACCACCTTGAGTAAGTCATAATTTAATGCATTTACTGTACATTTAAGCTCATCACAGTTCATATAATTTGTTGTAAATTAGGAAGTATTTTTGAACATTTCTTTTTCTATGATATATTGTTTGCTTTTTTTATTTATTTATTTATTTATTTATTATTTTTATTGTGTGTGGTCACAATTTTCAGGATGCTTATATTGAAGTAGTGACGTGTTGTCCAGCAGATTCTCATGACACTGATCTAAAATCAACTGGAAAAGTCATTATTATTGTTATGATACTGATAAAATTTTCTCGTTGACACCATCAGTGTTTAACATTTTTATAACCTATTTGAAACTTTGAAAACATGTTCTATAAAATTCTCAACTGGAGATTTCATATTTCATCCTTAACTAAAATGGTTTTCATGTGGATATGTGTTCTGCGTCATCTCTACCAATTATTTTCATCATCCTTATTGTCTCAACAGCTATTGTAGATATTGTAAAGGATCTTGCACTACCTAATAGAACTTTTTACTCTCTACAGATTTGCCCAAACGCCTATTTGCTCTAGGACTAATGATTTTGCAGTAAAATTGCGTCGAATATTTTTTACGTAGATTGGCTTTTTTTTTCTCGAAATCACGTTTTATTAAATAAGTCAAAAAGTATGAGGTTTACGTAAAAAAAAGTATAGAGTAATAAAGGAAGAACAGAAAACGTCCATTCTTTTATGTTATAGTATATTGACAATGTCACAATGCATATTTGCTCTAGGACTAACAAGTGTGCTATAAAATGGCGTCAAATGCTTTTGACAAATTTTGGTTGACATTTCCCGGGCCCCAAATAATAAGATAAATATTTCCGTCACAAAAATGTGCATCGGTTCTATTAGGTTTTCTTACAGTTTCTTACAGTAGATCCTCTGGAAAAAAAAGTCAAACAAGGCCTGTGGATCCAGCTCAGTACCAGAACCCGCATTGCTGCGAGTGTCCGTGTTGTTGGCGGCGGTGACAAACGTAACACCACTAATATTCTGAATTTAGGCTATGTAATCATTTTGAGTCCCCCGACGAGAAGGCAGAATTAAGCCCAGAAAGGAAAATACAACATAGGATAGAAAAACTTTTTTGGGGGGAGAGGCCTCTGTGCTTGGGGCCCTACCCCATGGTGTACTTGCTGTATTGGTTAATCCGGCCCTGATTATAACACTAATCTTTACTACCTTTATTCAGGGGCACAGTAATTGCCTTCTTCCATTCATCTGGTTCCTCATGCTCGATACTATTCCTTCCCTTTCTGCATTTTCATTAATTCATTGAAAGTTCAAAATTACTTTCATACTTGATAGAAGTGTTTGCTAAGAATATTTTCCTTTCCATACAAGTGTCGACCAGATACTCCCCATTTTCATTCACTCGATGACTTTCCAACATCATCTGCTACCTCACTTTTTCAAACCCTTCCATTCATATATCCAATGAACACTATTCTACTCCCTCTTTATGCATTCCATCACCCCACAATCTTTTATATGGGTTTCCTGTACCCTTATAACATCCATCCTTCCTTTTCCAAAGCTCTCCACTAATTTTCTTCTTTTCTCTAGAATATTCTGGCCAGTCAAACTAATTAAACCAATTCTTAAACACTTTCTCCCTCCCAAGGCAAGGTGGAAGCTCCTCTCAGCTGGCAAAGTTAGCTCAGTGCTCTTACCAGAGGGCCACGGGCCACAGATCATCAGATTAAAATTCTAAAACAGGCAGCTGATGTTCACTTGTTTCTACCCGTTAGTTCCACGTCAACAGGTGTAATGTTTATGTGAACACATGAAGGTGGGGATGAGTTAAGAGGCCACCTTTATGAGTGTTATCTTTAGTTTCTGTCCTTTTTTTCCCAATACCCGTGTGGAGCTTTGTTTGTGGCAATCTCGTAATCTCTTGCACCTCAGATTGACCTTGCACCTCATTGATTATGATATTGTAATTGCAGTGCACTGTCCTGCAGCTGAGTAACTTCCTGTACAAGTTGCTTATCTTAGATATGTATTATATAGTTTGTCTTATTCCATGTACTAATAATGGTGGTTGGCCTGAGGTTGAAGAAATTTTCTTCAGGATATATTTTTCTGCAGTTTCAACCTTTTCATTTTTCACTCCACCTCTCTATTTGGTTATTCAGTACCTACATGTATGGATGTAATAAACATGTTTTCTTAGCTGGGTACTTAAATCAGTTACAGTGGTGATTGGATGGCTACTTTACAGACCATACTGTAGTCAGTGCTTTACTGTTAGAAGTTGACAAGATCTGCACAACCTTGGTAGAACTTCATCAATATGCTTTTAATTTTCTAGTTTTGGATTTTATATTTTGCTGGTAATGAAAATGTGCCTAAAAATCCATAAAATTAAACAAATTGCTTAGTCCAAAAGATCTAATATTAATGGAGAATGATCAGGGGAAAGGACCAACAAATGACCCAATTGTTTGAGAACCAAAGTACCACTGTACGCTTTTCCTTTAAAAAGCCAGAAGGTTTAATATCAGATAACCAGTATTCTTCTTCACATGGAATTCTTAAATCAAAAGAAGTCCTTACCCACATGATCCATTATCATCAGGTCTCTATAGTATTATTGATTTGCTAAACATTGCCATTTTAATAACTTATTTTTTTAGGAAGGTTCCACTTTACCTTTGCTATTTCATTCTAGATATAATTTATTGTGTCAAACAACTTTTACTATTACCATGGACAAGTGAGCCACTTGTATATATGTATTTGCTCTTACCTATACCTAAGTCATAAAATCTACTTTTTTCAGGTGAGGATTCAACGTTAAAGCTGACTGACTTTGGATTTGCCAAGGAAACCTTTTCTAAGGAGTCGTTGCAGACTCCATGTTACACACCCTATTATGTTGGTTAGTGATATTCAAGGTTGTTATTTGTCACTAACATGATGTTTACATGGTCAAAACTTGAATGGGTCAAGGTAAAAAAGGCTCTGTGATTAATTCCAAAGTAAGGACAATATTTTTTGTGTAAATTATACTGTTATGTGATATTAGATAATTGAAATTTGAATTGTATCACCACAAAATACTTAGTTCACTAAGCTCCATTTTTAGTGTGTGCATTTGATAGAGTTGTTTCCCACAGCTCCTGAGGTGTTGGGGCCAGAGAAGTATGACAAAAGCTGTGATATTTGGTCTCTAGGTGTCATTATGTACATCCTGTAAGTATTTTTCTTTGTGTTTTTGTGTGCATAAACAGTGAGAGAAATTAAGCTCTTATTCTCAGATTTATATATACAGTAATTGCCTTTGGAAGTCACTGGCACTATTGTGTGGTGCAAGCACTTACAACATAGTGAGGAATGCAAGACTGCTCTCTCTCTCTCTCTCTCTCTCTCTCTCTCTCTCTCTCTCGTTAGGAATGGATAGGTAGGAGAATTGTATATTCCTCCTCTTGTATTACGTATATCTTATTTTTCCTCCCCCAAGGTGTAGGAGGGAGGGAGAAATATGTGTCAGTGTCTTTTTGAGATCCACTCACTTGAGAACGTAATATTCGTTTCACAAGTTTTCATACTCACCTTACCGCACAGAGAACACAAGTATTTTTTTAATGTCACAGCTACTTCTGTCACTGTTTTGAGTTATTCGTCCGACCTGCTGCCACCATTAATGTTCCGGATATTGTTTCATATGAGTAACACAAACTCGAGGTATACTCATGAGTAATTCACCAGAAGAAGTTTCAAGTCTTATCTTTGATGTTCAATGTATTGTTAAACGATCTTGTGGTGTAACGGGAGTTAACTTGAAACACTGTCATTACTAAAATATATATATTTGTAGAAAAATATATTTATATACAGTCGTATAACTTGGCACAAAGATAAGATACTTCTATCTTCTTTGCTGTTCTGTTCTTTCTTCTCCCACCATGTCCAGCTCGGACACAACATCCCGCCAGTCATGCGTCCTGGTACTCTCTCCTCCCCATGCCCTGCCGTGCATCCTCAGATTGACACTTCGTTAAATAACAAGCTATATAACCTGAAGATACATTACCAGATGCTTGTAATTGAATTTTACTGAAATGAACTGTGAACATAATGGAATAATTGTAATATATATACATATGTGTGTATGAATATATATATATATATATATATATATATATATATATATATATATATATATATATATATATATATATATATATATATATGTGTGTGTGTGGGTGGGTGCGTGTGTGTGTGTGTGTGTGTGTGTGTGTGTGTGTGTGTGTGTGTGTGTGTGTGTGTGTGTGTGTGTGTGTGTGTGTGTGTGTGTGTGTGTGTGTCTTCCTCTACCCTTACTAATTAAATAGTATAATAGATGAAGGTAGTATGATATCTACTGACTTAAGGAAAATGGATACGAGACACTAACACTTACATCTCTCATCCTCCTACACTTTGGATGAGGAAAAATAAGATATAATACAAGAGGATGATTATACAATTTTCTTACCTATCCATTTCTAACACTCACTGATGCCTCAGTGGTACAACCCGTCCCTCTCCCGCCATAATGTTTACACTCAGTGTGTAATATGCAAGATGATTTTGGTGTTATTTTAGGGAGAAAATTGTGTGCATTGAATTCCAATACATATGGTACACTTTTGAATGGCTGTTAAGGATTAAACTGCAACAGTTCATAATTTTTTGGCATTTACCTCTTCCTTGCAATCCCACTTTTTTCTTGTTTGATCTTTTGAAATATGCTGATTTGCAATTTTTTTTCAGCCTTTGTGGATTCCCTCCATTCTACAGTAATCATGGACATGCAATATCTCCCGGGATGAAGAAGCGAATTCGCACTGGACAGTACACATTTCCTAATCCAGAGTGGGCCAATGTTAGTCAGGATGCCAAAGACCTTATCAAAGGTATGCTGCGCACAGACCCGGAAGAACGGTTCACCATCTTTGACATCATGAAAAACAAGTGGATTGTTGTGAGTATTTGTGGATGTGTTACAGCTTTTGTAATCTTACTCTTTGTGCATGAAAATCTGAAAGCTGTAAAAATATCAATCTGCCTGATGTAAAAACTACACATTATCATGTACCCAGAAAATATCCCCCTCTCTGTACCCCACATTCTGCTGTAATATTCCCCTCTCTGCACCCCACATTCTGCTGTAATATTCCTCTCTGTACCCCACATTCTGGTGTAATATCCCCCTCCCTGTACCCGACATTCTGCTGTAATATTCCCTTCTTTGTACTCCACATTCTGCTGTAATATTCCCCTCTCTGTACCCCACATTCTGCTGTAACATCCGCCTCTCTGTACTCCACATTCTGCTTTTCTGTCCTTGTACTGCTGCACCAGCTACAGCTTTCCTTCACTTAACTCATCTATCTAGTCTGGAATCAGTTGCCAGTTTGTATATTATAAGAGCTACCACAGAGTTTACAATTCAATGCTTTTGTCGCTAGGTCTAGACATTTTCAGTGTGATTTAGTGACAAATTTTTCCATCTAGCGACATTACACTACTTAAATTTTGTGTCTTTTTGCATGTCTGTGTTAGGTTGATTTTTATATACGGTAATGTTTTCTGCTATAGCTAAGATGATTTTGTAATGCTTTTATTTACTGGTATAGTTGTTTTAGTTTTTTGCATTGTTTATTGTGTAATGTATTGTTAACTTGCTTTAAACATAATATGCTTAAATGCACTAAAAACTTTTTTCTACTGCATATGCCCTGCTGAAATGGGGTGCGTCTTATATGCCATCAAATATAGTACATTACTAAGTCCTTATCTGCTGAATCTAACCAGGTCTCTGTGATAGCAATTACATCTAACTATTCTACACTTGCGTGTTCCCTCAAAAAATCTATCTTGTTTCTAATACTACAGCTATCTGTGTAGTAAACTCTAATATCATTAACCCTTACATCTATACTGACTGGATTTTATTTTTTTATTTTACCACTGTTTTGTTCCTAATCCTACTGTCTTTCTTCCTGTCCATAACAGCAGTATTCCTTCCATTATAACCATTCTTGCTGCTCTTCCTCACACCTTCCTGGCCTCTGAAAGAACCCTGACCCTCATCTCGCTCTCTATTCTTCATGCCAACACCCCCCGAGGAGAGAGGTGTACCCTGCCCCTTGCTTACAGGTGGTCCTTATCATAGAATCGGTGTTCCTTTTGCAATGATCACAGCAAGCTGTTCATTGCAAATGCATCTGACCACCATCTTGCCACTGCAGACCTATGGGCCAAGATATCACACACAACAGGAGTGTCATCCTGTCCAGGGCCTCCCTAAACCTCCTAAAGAGCTCCTGTCTCCTAACCCTGCCTGAATTGTTCCCACTCGCCCTAACGCAGATAGTAGGCGTGACACCCTCCCCCGTCCCGGAAAACAGGCGATCATCCCATGCTTCCTGTCTCTGGCATAGAAAGTCCTATCCAAGTACCTGAGTTGGCTGTCACTCACAACCAAAGTCTTACCTGAAGGCAGACAAGGCTTGTCTGTCTTTCCATCCTCACACTCATCCTCCAGAGCGGCAAAGCTGTTCCTGGTCACAGGGTGGGGAGTCAGTGAGCTCTTATGTCCTCTACCCCGACTCCTGACCTCCTTCCAAGCCACCTGCTGGCAGAGCAGTGGGTCTGGAGTTGGTGGAATCTCAGGGGCCCTTAGTAGCTCACGAAGCATACTTTCCACCTAATTCTATACCCATCCTTTACACTATTGCTTCCTTTTCTGTCTTTTCATTCATTAAACGTTCAAAGTGACTCTTCTTTCTTTCAGCCCTTTACCACTTATTAAAATTCTATCCTCTCTCTTAATTCTCATTTTGATGTACCCTACTCCTCTCTGTTTCTTAACTCCCTTCAAAATTATTTATTTTTATTTCCTTTAAACATCTCACTCACTTTTATAGCAAGCTCTCCATTTACTTTTCTTTTCCTCTTTCTCTAACTCTTTAATTTTTATTCTAAGACTTGTACTTAATTCGCCTTCTCACTCTTATCTTCTCTGCCACATTCCTTTGTAGCATTTTTTTATGCTCTTCTCTTCCCTTCTTTAGCCTCCTTTATCTCTACCATGCATTTCCTTTCCTCTGAACCTTCAGAATTCTATACATAACCCTTTCTGCTGCTACTGCAGTAACTGCATCTTTAAACACCCTAAATGCTTTGCTAACACTTACTCCCTCATCAACTGTCAACCTCTCACATACCATCCTATCGTACTCCTCTTTAACCTTTCCTATTCATCCTTTCACTAGCTAGAACCTAACTCAGCTTCCCATTGCCATACTCCTATCTACCTTTGATCTTTATCTTCGCTAATACAACATAGTGCCTTAGCATCCAACATATCCTTTATTAATTCCTTATCCACTGCTATGTAATCAATCATACTTTTCTGCTTGTTTCATCTATCCTTCTCATTGTGTGGATCATTTTATGCTGAAAAAAGTGTTTGCTAAGAACAGCCTTCTTTCTGCACATATGTCCACCAGGTATTCACCATTTTCGTTCACTCCATCCACGCCACACCAGGTACCTCACCACTTCCAACCCTTCCATTCATGTCTCCAATTAATATTTTCCTATTCCCTCTTGCAATCTCCATCATACATTTATGGATGCAAACACACAGACTCATGCATATTTTACTATTCCAACATTCCCAACTGCCACACACTATCCTGGACCCCTTTCCATATCTTAAGAGACAGGGGTAATGTATTTGACACCATAATGAAATTATGTAACATGGATATGAAAGTTCCATTCATGCTTTAGCTGTGTTATACAAGTTACAAGGATAATCGTAATTGTTATATATTATTGGCCTGGGTGGTTACTCTTGTTTGAGACTGATTTCTGTGACAAATTTGGCATTGGACCATCCAATAAGCATTGTTGGGCATAATCCAATTTATAAGCTGGGTTTTCTAGGGTTACAATCATACCATTTTTTGTGTTTCCAATGAAATGGTCATTTGCTGCCAATGGTTTTCTGGCACTTTTGGGGAACATTGATAATAATTATAATTATTAGCTGTTAAATTTTTTTTCCTTCTTTCCTAGCAATACACAGAGGTGCCTCAGACTCCACTGTACACATCCAAGGTTCTGCGAGAGGAAGGAGACTTGTGGCAGGAAGTTCAAGATGAGATGACGCGTTCCTTGGCCACTATGAGAGTCGACTATGATACATTGCAGATCAAAACGTTAGACCATGCCAATAATTCTCTCCTAAGTAAACGACGCAAGAAGTTGGATAAATAAGTATTGTTGAATATGAACAGGTTTTACAGCCATTACAGTACAGAAACATTCTGCTTGCACTATGGCCATTACTGTGAGGTGTCATGTGACTGAGACAACTTTTAGTGCAGGAAGAAAGAAATGCATTATCAACAGTAATACAACTCTGGAACTTGAGGGTAGTGGCATGAAAGGTATTGTCACAAATGTTTTTAAAGCAAGGTAAATTGCTTCCTATACTTGCCCTTGTCACTACCAGTGTATTTGTTGCAATGCTTTACCAATGCTGCATAGTTGTCATTCTCAGGTATCATGAGGATCAGAATTAAGTAGGAAGAAGTCACTTTAATACTACTACTCTGTGGTAATGTCTTATCCATGCACAATATGTAATGAATTACTGCCACATGCTATGAACTGAACTGGAACATTTAGGTGTAGCGTTGCTGCAAACATTAAGTATGGTGACATTCAATGAACTTGGTCATGCACATTAAGGGCACTGACAGTCCCCAAGAATGTCAGGATTCTAGCGTGTGATGCCAAGGTTGGGAACAGTGTTTTGCTAATAGTACCATTTCTGCGTGAAAATCTAGCTGTTTATCCATAATCATAGGAAATATGTGCAAATTTGTGTCAACTCTTGGGACTGGGGAAAATGTAAGGCCCACAATAACTTTACATAGAGATCATTTTATAGGTAACTAGTAATTTTGTTGGTTATTTGATAAGTGATGTATCTATGTTCATATTTGAAGTACTGTTGTAACTTACTTTATAACATGTCACAAGAATGTCACTTGCAAGATCCCTGATTGGAAAATATCCCCCCCCCCCCCCCCCCCCCCCCCGCATGCGTGAGTGCGTGTGTGTGAATAGATAGACATGTATGGATGAACGTAAGCAAATATGTCCACGTGTATGGGGGTTTGTATGTGTGTATAATGAACTAAACAATTAAGTGGTATGGGATAGTCACTATTGTCTTTCTATCTACGACTTTGGTAAATTAATTTTTTTTTAAAGTAATGGAGGCAACAAAACTATAGAAAATAGAAGACAAAAATATTATAAATGCAGTGTTTTGCATTTGTATTATGTCTTCTTTCAGATACAGTGTTACCTCGGTTCTCAAACTTCTCCCTTCTCGAACATAAAGATTCACAAACATTTTTTTTTTTTTTCTAAAGGTCTCAGTTGTCAAACTCATACTTGGTTCTTGATCAACTAACCGCTGCTTATTGACACCTGTATGAGATGTGTCCCTCAGCCCATGCTGCACTTGTTGAAACAAAGGGTAATTGGGTCAGTTTCCCCAACCTGTCACTCAGTGCAAACCTCGGCCAAAATTCACTGAAAATTCTTGTTTTTCTTTGTATTATTATTATTTTTGATCAGATGTCAATATGGAGCCAATGAAGGGTAATGATAGCAACAAACCAAAAAGAAAAGTTGTTAGAATCATGATAGAAGAAAACATATATATATATATATATATATATATATATATATATATATATATATATATATATATATATATATATATATAATATATATATATATATATATATATATATATATATATATATATATATATATATATATATATATATATTGGCAAAATATGAGTGTAGTAGTATTCATGTGGTGGTACAGTGGTCTAGCACTTGGGTATGAGAGTCTAGGGTCCCGGGTTCAAATCTCCGTTATTCACTGACCACTTTTCATTCTTTGATATCACCGCTGAGTGGCCAAACACTACCCAAATTGCTGCCATACTGTCCTCAGACGGGACTTACTACGTTATATGCATCTGAGGCTGTAGTAGCAATTAGCCTCGAACATTCTCAACATATTCAAGAGAAAACCCAAAGATTTGAGGCGTCACTATAAAAAAAAATCTGAAAACCTACGCCAAATAACAGGCAAGGCAAGTCCATCTGTGCCTCCATAAGCCTACTGGTACCAACGGTTAAATGATATAGAAAAAAAAAAAAACCTGGTAAGCAGCTGTGTATGGTCAAGTCAATGATCAACATTATACCAAAAAAATAAAGAGACCATCAATGGAACTGATGTTGCATTCATTAATTTTGGGGGGAAATTTATTCAGCTTACAAACAACTTTCTGGAACAGATGAAGTTTGAAAACAAAGGTACCATTGTATGAAAAATAAATTAACAACATTGAATTTGAACCACAAAAAAAGTGCAAAGTTATTTCTACTTGTAGGTGCTTAAGCTTAGAGAAAGTGAGGTTGATTTAGGAAACCATTTACATAAGCTAGGAAACAATACTAACAATAATATTATGTAACTGTTGATTTATAGACCTCAGTTGTTATGTACATTGTGGAGAAGGGGAATATGTGTGTTAGCTTCTTGATTGGAATGATGGTATGGTATTGCCAGTATTCCTATGATGGCCAAGATTAAGACAGTTTATAGGACTCACATCTGGCCACTTTACTTTTACTTTCACACCATGAACTTCATTATATAATTAAGATAATGTTAAAAAGAATTTGAAGCTGTCCAGAAGTTAAATTTTTACAATGACTCAATTTATCAAAACATTGTTTTGAGAAGTGTTGCAGTTCATAGAAAAAACAAAAAGATCCAACGCATATTAATCCTCTCATGCGCCACTGTCCATTTGAACTCCATTATCAGCAACATACTTTTTACTGTCATACCCTTTACCGTGTACAGTGCCAGTGATGTATTTTTATAGTCAAGAATATAAATATTAGGCAAAAATATATATCTTGAGAGAAGTGGATTCTCCTCCTGTCACTTTTGATTGAGTGAGAACACTATGGCACACCAAGGAATATTTCCTCAGTTCATGTGACAATATTCAACTGCACTAAACTATGCTGTCTAACTCTATATTACTGTTATCTTATTCCTGCTGGTCTCACAATGTGATTAAGCGCCTCTCACTCATGTATCACTTTTGAACCCCACAAACCACTATGCTTAAGAACAGTGTCCACGTGCTGCTTGGACGGACATGTCATTAGTATTAGTAGACTATTTCTTCAGAATACCATGGCTAAACATAAGTCAGAGAACAAAAATGACTTGTCCCCTATGAAATTAATAAATTCTATTGGATTTATTACCATATACACTGTACGATATGTACTCTAGTGCATCAGAGGCTCCAGTTAACAGCATATGGGAGGTTAAATAAGCTTATTGATACAATACATGAGTAATGATTATTCTGGCTCTATTGATGGAAAACATTTGTTTAAGTTTGTAATCTTTAATGCTCAAATACCATAGGAATACCTGCTTATCAGTGTAAGTTACAAGTCAGTATTTGATACTGCCATAAAATTTAGTATGGGAGAATTTAAAAAAAAAAATTCAAATCAATTACAATGGGTCCTTGGTATCTGCAATCCTCAATTATTCCTGAGTTAGTTTTAAAAGAATTTCAAAATGAAATACTTAGTGCTAATTCAAATTAGGTGTTGCACACACCACAACGAAGTTTGCCACAAGTCACCTCCAAGATTTTACAAAATTTAAACAAGTGTAGCTATATTATTCAGGGTTTCCATGCACGATTTTTGGACACAAAGATAAGTGACTAGTATATTTAATGAATGATAGTAGTTCCACGAAGTGGATGGGCGGTGAGAAGAGATCATCAGATGTAAGAGGGATGTCTATGGAGCAATGGAGAATGCTTGTATGTGATACGAGTTGAATGGAGAGGATTTGTGAATGCATGAATGGAGACGTAGCCTCAATGGGAGGTTCTACTGCATCTGGTCTGATCAACTGATCAGGTCAGATGCAGGAAAGAGATGGATCTATTGTGATACTGAATGGGGAAACCAGTTCTGCTGTCAGTCCCTTGATTGGAAATCATTAATTGTGTTGTAAGACTGACCCTCACATAGTGTGGTATGGTGAGGATCAGTCACTTCTCCCCAAGAACTCTAAAAGCATTGATGTGAGGCAATGTAGACACTCCATTTGAGGGGTGTCAGCTAGGTACATTGATAGGCAATAGATCTTAAAATGCATATGTACATCATACCAAAATATGCAGTGTATGGCCAAACTTTAGGAGTGATTTGCTGCGTGATATTTCTAAGAGAGTGCGATTGTAAACATTACGCTACTGTGTGTTACCGTTTATAGGTATTCTGCACTCAACACAAGCCAGTGTATTTAATGCAGGCTAGTGTACTGTGAAGGCAACTCAAATCATGTGTAAGGGCTATTGACACATGTTGCATTTATAGGATTTTGACCATATTTCTAGCGTCCAAAGAAGCAAAGCAGCATCAACAATTGTTACAGAAGAGGTCCATAAAGTGTTATCCACCATAAACAACATTTAACCCAGGATGGCATTGGATTGAACTCTCAACCTTTGGGTCACAAGCCAAGCTCTGTATCAGAGTCACCTGGCTAATATTAGCTTGCCCTTTGTTGTTGGGTTTATGAAAGGTCAAGTTCTTCCATACCAAGTGATATGTCACTATCAGTATTGGATAACAGTTTTGAGTTAGGAAATGGCCCGTTAAAGGAAAATGGATACTGTTGGTTGGTATTGTAGGTGAGATGAACCTGTGTGGTATTGAACATAAAAGATATTCATTTTCAACTTATTGGTGTGTGAGAGGGTTAAGGTTTGATATACTGGTGCTCTCACTGCCTCTTGGTGGTGGCAAGTTGTGTGCTAAGAGATTCTCTTTAACTCAGGTTATGAAAGGAGGTTTGCTAGGTATCCTCCCACAGTGATGCATAATTAATGATGATAATAATATTCTAACTTTATAGAGGTAATTTGAATGTAATTTTGTATAAGTTTTCTGTATAATCTACACTAAGAATGACAGATTATCACTAATTCCATGACTTGATAATTGAAAGATGGGATGCATTATCATAATTTTATTGTATAGTATATTTTCTCCACTTACATCTAATCACCAGATGACTTGCAGGACCTGAAATAGAGAACATTATGCATATATCATCTCACTATCGAATTGCATCTCGTGTAATGTACATTGTCTGGCAACACAGACTTACCAGCACCTTGGCAACTACATTTAGTTAACATGATTTGTTTGTTTGCCTCTTCTCATTGCGGGTCAACCAGGTGTACTTACCCAGTGTATGTGATAGTGGTCCTTGGTCCCTCATAGAACGTGTTCAGATCAAACGATTTTCTTATAGAACGAGCGACCAAAAATATTAAATAAAATTTATTGTACAGAACAATCATGACCGTATAGAACGTGGTGCGGAAATAAGTGAAGCAAATCCGAGGAGTTCTTATACAGAGCGAGCGTAATTGTATTGAATGCACCAGAGATGACGGAGTGCTGACATCACAGGTGTGTGCGCCACTGGGATGACACTGTTACCACTGTAGCAGTTTGAAGCATCCAGCTAGTATAGAGTGACCGGGTTGGGATGCGCAGGCGCAAGATCACTAGCTCACGGCAGCAGGCAAGAGCAACACAACCCCGCCACTCCCCCCTCCCCCCCCTCTCTCTCTCTCCCCCCCAAGGGATCTACCTTGACGTGGTGGGGCGGCTTGTATGTCCGTCAGGGCCAACAAGATGATCCCGACCGTAGGCTGGTGTGGGTCAACGGTGCCGCCCGCCAGGGGGATCACCCGTCGTGGGCCGTCCTGTGTTGGCTGGAGGGTGCCTGGGCCGGTAGGCATCGAGGCCGGGGTCTTTGCTCGCCGCTGCGGGGCAAACTTTCGGTGCCACAAGGGCTGTTTTTTAAACCGGGTAGTCCTGTGGGGGACAAGGTACCTCGTCCCCGGCGGCAGCACTTGGCCCCTTTTGCCGATCCGGTAGGCGGTTTACCCATGACTCCCGATGCCATTCTTATTAATTTATATCAGTTTATGGATATCAAAAATTCACTTTGCCCCCCTCGAGTGGTACCCGACCAGTCCCTCAAGGCCTCTGCTGCTGGTCGCCCCCCTCTGACACCTCTGCCTGCCCAATGCCAGTTCCTCAGACCCCTACTACTATATCACCTTCTACTCCCCCTACTCTCCCTTGTACTCTTGCCCCCTCCACAGCTTCTCATGCTACTCCATCCTATGCCCCATCTCCCACATCTTCTCTCTCTCCTGCTACCACCATCCTGCCTCCCTCAGGGTTCGGTCCTCATCCTTCTCTACCACTACCACGGCCTCTATTCGCACCCCTGTAGTCTCCTCATCTCACCTGCCCCCTGTTCCTCCTTCTACCGTCCCTATTTCCAGCGCCCCTTCTACTGCCCCTCTCCCCTCCCCTGTGTCTACCACTGTCCCAACTCTCTCTTCCTCTCCTACCACTCCTCCAGCCTCCCTCCCCGTCACATCTACATCATCCTCTATTACTACCTTAGCTCCTTATGTCTCCTCTTCCTCTAGGAAGACGACGGCACAGCCCCGGACAGGTTGCTCTCGTGGCGCGCCTCGCCCCTCTGCCTATGACCTCTTCTTTGCCCCTGCCCGCTGGGATAGTTTCTTTACTATCCCCCCCTCCGCTCCCTTCTCTAAGAATACCCTCCTCTTTCAACGCTGCTCACAGGAACAAGTGGGCAAGGTCCACTTTCAGACCCGACCTGAACATGGTACGTGTGGAGTCTGAGACTCTGTCTCAGGCCATGGCCAACTTGTTGGCCCCCTCCAGTGATCCCTTCTGTGCGACCCCTGATGGCCGTCTCAACACGTGCACTGGCACTGTTTCCATCTCCCCTCAAGACTGCCCTATTGACGACAAGGTCTGGTCAGATTGTCATACTGACCTTCTTGACCTACTCAGTGAATATGACGCTGTCAATGTCAGCTGCTATGCCTTGTCCCCCCGGGGTCGCCAAAAATATCCCACCAATGTAGCTCGGATCTTCTTTAAGCACCACGAACTCCCTACTCATGTCTACGTTGCTCCCCGTCCAGCCTTATGTTCCTCCACCTCGCCAGTGCCAAAACTGTTGGCGCTTTGGACACCCGGAAAAACACTGCCGCTCCGCTCTCCGCTGCCCTTTGTGTGGCTTTACCCACACCCGTGATCAATGCCCTGCTACTACCCGGTGCTGCTGTGATTGTGGTGGCCCTCATAATGCTCTCTACCGTGGCTGCCCAGCTTATAAGTTTGAGGCTGAGGTCGCTGGTATTCGCTTCCGTGGCGGTCTCACATTACGTGAGGCCCGTCACCTAGGCTTCACCCCCTCTCCTCACCATGTCGCTGCCTCCGCCTCTGCCTCTCACTCTCCAGCCACGTCCTCTTCTTCCCACCCCGGTCACCCCCCCCATGGGATCTACCTTGACGTGGTGGGGGGGCTTGTGTGTCCGTCAGGACCAATAAGATGATCCCAACCGTAGGCTGGTGTGGGTCACCAGTGCCGCCCGTCTTGGGCCGTCCTGTTGGCTGGAGGGTGCCTGGGCCGGTAGGCATTGAGACTGGGGTCTTTGCTCGCCGCTGCGGGGCAAACTTTCGGTGCCACAAGGCCTGTCTTTTAAACCGGGTAGTCCTGTGGGGGACGAGGTACCCCGTCCCCGGCGGCAGCACTCGGCCCCTTTTGCCGATCCGGTAGGCGGCCACAAGGCCCGTCTTTTAAACCGGGTAGTCCTGTGGGGGATGAGATACCCCGTCCCCGGCGGCAGCGCTTGGCCCCTTTTGCCAATCCGGTAGGCGGTTTACCCGTGACCCCCGATGCCATTCTTATTAACTCATCAGTATATGGATAATCAAAATTCACCATATCTCCCTCGAGTGGTATCCGACCAGTCCCTCGAGGCCTCTGCTGCTGGTCGGCCCCCCCCCTGACACCTCTGCCTGCCCAATGGACCTGGTCTCGACCTCTCTGCCCATTCCTCAGACCCCTAATACTATACCACCTTCTACTCTCCTTACTCTCCCTTGTACCCCTGCCCCCTCCACAACTTCTCCATCCTATGCCCCATCTCCCACATCTTCTCTCTCTCCTGCTACCACCACCCTGCCTCCCCCAGGGTTCGGTCCTCATTACTCCTCATCCTTCTCTACCACTACCACAGCCTCTATTCACACCCCTGTAGTCTCTTCATCTCACCTGCCCCCTGCTCCTTCTACCATCCCTATTTCCAGCCCCCCTTCTACTACCTGTCTTCCCTCCCTTGTGTCTACCACTCTCCCGACTCTCTTCCACTCCTACCACCCCTCCAGCCTCCCTCCCCGTCACATCTACATCTTCCTCTATTACTACCTTAGCTCCTTATGTCCCCTCTTCCTCTAAGAAGACTATGGCACAGCCCCGGACTGGCACCTCTCGTGGCACGACTCACCCTTCTGCCTATGACCTCTTCTTCGCCCCTGCCCGCTGGGATTGTTTCTTCACTATCCCCCCCTCCACTCCCTTCGCTGAGAATACCCTCCTCTTTCAACGCTGTTTACAGGAACAAGTGGGCAAGGTCCACTTTCAGACCCGACCTGACCGTTCACGCCTGGTACGCGTGGAGTCTGAGGCTCAGTCTCAGGCCATGGCCAAATTATTGGCCCCATCCGGTACCCCCTTCTGTGCGACCCCTGACGACAGTCTCAACACATGCACTGGCACTGTTGCAATCTCCCCACAAGACTGCCCTATTGACGACAAGGTCTGGTCAGACTGTCACACTGACCTTTTAGACCTACTCAGCGAGTATGACGCAGTCACCGTTCGCTGCTACACCTTGTCCCCCGAGGTCGCCAGAAAAACTCCACCAATGTTGCACGGATCTCCTTCAAGCACCACGATCTCCCTACCCATGTCTACGTTGGGGATGTCATGCTCCCCATCCGGCCTTATGTTCCTCCACCTCGCCAGTGCCGAAACTGTTGGCGCTTTGGACACCCCGAAAAACACTGCCGCTCTGCTCTCCGCTGCCCTTTGTGTGGCTTTAACCACACCCACGATCTATGCCATGCTACTACCCGGCGCTGCTGCAATTGTGGTGGCCCCCATAATGCTCTCTACCGCGGCTGCCCAACTTACAAGTTTGAGGCTGAGGTCGCTGGTATTCGCTTCCGTGACGGTCTCACATTACGTGAGGCTTGTCAGAAAGCCCGCCGCCTAGGCTTCACCCCCTCTCCTCACCATGTTGCTGCCTCCGCCTCTTCCCCTCACTCTCCAGCCACGTCCTCTCCTTCCCACCCTGGTCCTCGGCCTCCCTTCCATCCATCCCTCTCCTCTACCTCCTTCCACTTCCTTCTCTCCCTCCCACCCTCCATCCTCCATTTCCTGCTCCAATTCTTTTGCTGTCCTTGACCCTGATACTCCTACCTCCACCACCGTCTGTACTGTCCCTCCCTCTCCACGCCCTCAGCGCTCCCACTCTACCAAACGACACCACCACTTTGAAGCTTTGGTCTCCTCTCCCGCTCCCGCCTTGATCTCTTCATCCCCTCTCCACCTCTCTAAAAGGACTCGCCCTGTACCTTCCTCGCCCGCTCCTTCTGAGGGTGATAACCTCGATGCCATCATCGCTTTCATAAAGAACACGGCTCCCTTGTCCTCTCCTCCACCGGCCCCTCCTATCCAGGTTGTGGCTTCTGTTCACCCACCTCCCAAGCACCTCCCTCCTACCCCTCCTCCACCTTCTTCCTCTGCTGTCTCCCCTTCCCAACCCCTCCTCCAGCCCCTTTCCACCCCCTCTGCCCCCGGTGCTCCGCCCTCTCCCCCTTCCCCGCTTTACTCTCCCCTCCCCTCCTCGTCTTACCCCGCTTGTTCTTCAGTGCAGTCACTTTCGTCTACCCCTCTTCCTCCTTCCTCTGCTGCCCGATCTCTCCTCTCTCTTCCCCTACCACCTGGCTACTCCCGCACCGATCTCCTCTCTCAATCTTCCCCCTCTCCCCCTACCTCTCCCACTCCTGACCCCCTTCCTTCTTCCTTGCTTCGTACGGATATGGACCCCAGTCCTTTGCCCCCTGCGAACGCTCCTCCCTCACCTTCCCCCATTCCGATTCTTATTCCCTTCTGATCATGTCTGTTCTTCAGTGGAATATATCCTTTCTCCGTACCGCTAACGCCCTTCATCTAATCTAACCCCTGCCCGGTCCTCCCCCCCACCTAGCCATGCTACCCAACCCTACTAACCCAATAGTGCCATATGGCCTTTGTTGCCTGGCACATTTCCCCCACCACCCACATTACAATTACAATTTCCTCCTTGTTTCGTGCCCCCCGTCTTGCTGACATCCTCACTGAGTCCTTCTTTTTCCCTCCCTGCCCTTATATCCTTTCTCCGTACTGTTAACGTCCTTCATCTAATCTAACCCCTACCCGATCCCCCCCCATCTAGCCCTGCTACCCAACCCTACTACCCCAATAGTGCCATATGGCCTTTGTTGCCTGGCACATTTTTCCCCCCACATTACAATTACAATCTCTCGCCAAGGACTGGTGGAGAGAGGGAGAGAATAAATATGAAATCGTATACACTATACATCGCGTACTCAACAGACATGTCAAGGTTTTAGGCGGTGCTCATCATTATTTACCTCACAAAGAGGCGGGAGATGAGATACTGCTAGCTGGCAGTGTGTCAAGAACTGTTGGAGAGTGGCGGGGTGTGTTGCCTCTGCCTGCTGCTGCCAGCTGTGATCTCGCGCATGCGTACCTCCACCCGGTCACTCTAAAGCTGGACGCTTCAAGCTGTTACACCGCCAACTTCAACCCAGACATGCTTGGCCATGCATCTACGAAATGGAAGGCCATCTCCTTTGATATAAAGAAGTTATTGCACGGAAAGAGAAAGGAGAGGGAAAAACAGCCATGGGACATGATTTAGGGCTATCAGAGTCGAGTGTAAGAACAATTTGGCGCAAAAACGAGTGATCTTCACAAAGCCTGGGACTCCCTCTCCCCATGTCCTTACATCCTCGGATGATTAAGGCAAGGAAAACCTTATTTGATGGGGTTTTTTAACCATTTATATTTAATAATTGTTAATGATATGCAGTGTACGTTAATTTCGGGGACAATTTTGGTGACCGATCGACCCATTGCCGTTTTCCCCATAGGCTACATGTATCACATTGAACGACATCTCTCTCAATCTATTAGACATTCTATACGAGACCAAGGTGTATATAAGTAGTGTCCATTCCTCATTAATTTTTTTAATTTAATCCTAAAGTCATCATACATCATAGATATACAATACTTATCAGACCGAAATCTTTTACTGGAAGGTTAAGTTTCTTTTGTGATCCTTAAAATCATATCAAAATCGTGCAAATTCTGTTGATCGTACTACATTAATAAAAAAAAATCTCAAATGTCTGAACATCCACATTTAATTTTCAATTAACACTTTCTCATCAAGCAGTTAGAAGATATGTGAAATGATAGGGTAGCAAATGATCATTGCAATCAAGATATTCTATCCCCATTTTAAAGTTTTCTTATTAAAATTATTTCACTCATGTTTTGCTTCAAAGTTTAACATTAAAAGAGCTATCAAACTTACTTCAGTATATATATATATATATATATATATATATATATATATATATATATATATATATATATATATATATATATATATATAACTTACAACTCAGTTTATATATGAACAGGATTTACTGAACTTTTTAAATCAGACTGGTATTTAAAAGTGAATCAAGAAAGTCCTTGGTTTCTTTCTTTTGTTTTGGGACAGTTATAATATTAAGAGTGAATGTACAGTTTTATACTCCTCTCTGTTGCCAGGATGTCGACTTCTAACAGCTCCCACCTCCATTAAACATCATTTAATCACCCTAAATTTTATTCACTCCATGTCCAAACACAAAGAAACCTTTTTTTATACAATTCAAGTGGTGTTCTCTCTCTCTCTCTCTCTCTTTCTCTCTCTCTCTCTCTCTCTCTCTCTCTCTCTCTCTCTCTCTCTCGTTACCAAGCTCATTGCCGTTGTGGAGGGACTTCGGGACCAGAGATTGACGTCTGATGCTGTGATGTCTCAGATTTCAGTCTCTGGTCCAACCAATTTTCGCTTGTCCTTTTCTTTTTTTAACTTTATTTCCCCTTGTTTCAAGTTTTTCCATCCTAACCTCCCACTATCCTCTTCTTTTCCTAAAGTGTGAGAGCTATGCTGAGTGGATAAAGTGTTAACTAGGAGTTCAGTCATGAACGGCCTGAGGGTGACATGAGCACAATATACCCTCCCTTTCTCTCCATGGGGATTATGGGTAACAGAATAATTACATCACCCATTTGCATTCAGCTCACAATGACCAGTCATGAAACTTGAAAATTAACAGGTGCATCAGGAAATGCACCTTAAGAAATTAATCCCCCCAGACTTCCCTGGCTTTGACAAGGAAACGTCTCTGACCTCGGCTCTGAAAACCCGCCTAACCATCCACCTGTCGACTCCCTTGTGCCTTTCACCTCTTCTTGTACCTGTTTCCCTAACACCAACACCAACCACCCTTCCTCCTGTATCTTCCTCTATTATAACCACCTTAGAGCCATATATACCAATATATAATAGCTCACCAACCCTCTACTCTGATCTTTACTTCTATAACCCAGACTGTTCCCTCCTCCTCTCACGGTCGCCCATCCACTACTACTGATTACCTTCCTTTATCCATCCTCTTTGGTCCTCGCAGATGGAACAAATACTTCCATATCCCTGCTCATGCTCCATACTCAAAAAACACTTTCCAATTCAAAAAATGCATCCACAGACAGGTGGACTGAAGCAATGTTTACCTTCAAATACCTTGATGAAAAACCTTTCCGTGTCCCCTGATACCCAACTGAACAGGCATACTAGTACCGTTCTCATACCCAATGAAATCTGCCCAGTAGGTGTCATTTGGCCTGAATGTTCTTCTGACCTCTTTGAACTGATTGTAGACGAGCATGATATCGCTCATGTGTTCTGTTTTACCATTAACCCTCATTGCCATCACAAGTACCAAGCATGGGGAGGCAGTGGTCAGCGTTCGGGCATGGAAGCCTAGGGTCCTGGGTTCGAATCCCCAACATCCGCTGACCACTTTTCGTTCTTTGATATCACGGCCGAATGGCCAAAGACTACCCAAATTACTGCCATATTGTCCTCAGACAGGACTTACAATGTTAATATGCATCTGAGGCTGTAGCAATAATAAGCCTCACACATTCTCAAATATTCAAGAGAGAACGTAAACATTCGAGGCATCACTAAAAATTTCTATAAAAAAAACCTACACCAAATAACAGGCGAGCTAAGTCCATCCATCTGTGCTTCCATAAGCCTACTGGCGCCAATAGTTAATGACAAAAAAAAAAGCTAAAATTACATTTAACAGATGGTGTATAAGTATAAACATTCATGCCAATGCCAAAACTACTGGAGATTCAGATATGTAAATCTAGATATAATATGTAATCTAGATCCACTGCACGTTGCCCTCTCTGTGCCTTAAGCCCCTTCCACACGAAGGGCAAATGCACGGCGGGCAGACACTGTTACCAATTTTGTAGTATGGGTGGCGATCACGAGTGTGGATGACGTCATAGACGAGGAAACCACGGGCAAACCATCGAAGTGCCTGTGCCCGTTGTTGAGGCACTGGATGGGCGCCTAACTAGGAACCACGTTGCCTCATATTGGTGTCTTGTTTCTCAATTCGTTGTTGCACTTTCGCTAGAAGTCTGTAAAAAGTATCTGGATCCATTCTCATATAGTGGTGAAAGTCACTGCAATGGTCACCTTGTAATTCACGTAAAAGTGTCACGTGACTTCCCAATGTTATTCTGTTTTCCAACCACTTTTTACACCATTGTTTCTTCTCTCTCCTGTCCTTTTTCTTCTTGCAAATAGCAATAATTATTGTACACAAAGCTATACGTTTAGCTTTAACTGTCCGGCGACCCATGTTGTCGTACCGAACACACAAAGTTTAGCCCACTGGCCGACATTGCCTGACACAGCTCTGACTGTACTCTGCCCTCTGCCCGTCGTCCGGCCCAAGTCATACGTTCGCCTGCCTGTGCCTACTGCCTGCCTTAATTGCACTGTTTGATTTGGTAACACTGTTTCAAAGCGAGAGAATTACGGGCAAATCAGAGTGCCCGCCGTGCATTTGCCCTTCGTGTGGAAGGGGCTTTAGTGTGCATGCATCCGTGAAAACTGCACTCAAGAACATAATATTCCAACCTGTTCTGTCTACAAATTTGAATCGGAGGTTGCTGCCCTCCGCTTCAAACATGGCTCAACACTCAAAGAAGCTATACAAGAGGCCCATCTAAGTGGCTTCCAACAGGTTCCTCTCTCAGCACATCTCCACTAACACCCCTCAGACAACATTTGCTCCCCTCCCACGCCATATTCATACAAAACACAAAGCGTCTCTCTTGTGCTTCCTCTCCAAAATGATCTACTGATCCTACTTCATCCTTAATCAGTAAAACTTCTCTATAAAACTTTTACTCCCACTGTCTTCTCTCCTCCTTCCCTGATGAGACCATCTTTGACTTTTAAAGCATTTATAGCAAAACCTTTCATTGATGTCTCACTCCCTTCCCCAGCCTCTACCTCATCACATTCAACTTTCAATAACACTCTGTATTCTAGCAGTTCAGTTCATCACCTATCCTGTGACCTTCCCCCACTCTCCTACCCCTCCCCCAGCTCCTAGACCTAGCCCATCTTCCCCTCTCCCTTTACCCTCACCTTGTATCACCTCTTTCCCTCCCACCTGTTCAGCTATATCTACCACAAAATTTCTTCTTAATTATCTTTCACCTCCTACATTCTGATCTGAATCCGTTATATAATTCATCTTCTCTCCATGATCCCAGTACTCCTATTCCAACCATTATCACAACTCATTTTCTTTCTAAAAAAAATATATACTCATAGAATTTACCTTCACTGCATACTCTCTATTTACGTTTTTTCAAGTCTGATACATCATCTTACATCTTACGATCCTGTTTTCTTGAACACCTTTTTAATCATGCCAATTGCACTCCTGTTTTTACTGATGGCTCTAAACCCACTATGGCTCTGGTTTTGCCATTCTTTGACAAACCCACATTCTCCATTCGATTGAACCATTTCACTGTAACTAACTGTTCTTTCCTTCTTTATACCTTCCCTTGTCATTATCTCTTCGCTCTGCCATTTGCCTTTTAGTTTAACATAATGACCTTTGATGTCTGGTGCTTACTTTATTTGCATTAATTTGATCACTCCTACCAACACTAACGTATGGACTAGAGATTTGGACACGGAATAGGACACAGTGCATGTTCTGGAAGTGAGTTATCTGAGAGGTGCATGTGGCGTGACAAGATGGGAAGGTGAGAGCAATGAAAGTGTGTATGAAAGGTTTGACATGGGACCTTGTGCAATGGAGTGAAGTGTTATGTAGTGCAATGGGTGACAACAAATACTTTGAGGTGCTTTGGTTATATTGAGAGGAAGAAGAGTGAAGTTTGTGAAGAAAGTGTATGTGAGTTTAATTGTAGAGCCTAGGAGGAGAGGAAAGCCAATTGTAAGATGGAAGGATAGGGTGAAGGAGTACATGCATGAAAGATAGAGAAGAAGGGATTGAACTTTGAACTTGCAAGGAGGGAGTTTTTGGATAGGGAGAGGTAGAAGCTCTTCTGTTGTGGTCATCCCCTTGGGGTACATTTCCGGAGTGAACAAGGCATCAAAAATTCTAGATAGATAGATAGATCCCCTGTGGTCTGTCACATTTCTGTAACTCATGTTTAGCTTCTAAAAGCAATAATAAATGTAACTACTGTGAGTAGTTAAGGATCTAACCTTGAAAAACATATATATTTAGAAAATGGCTCTAATGATATTAACTGTACTGAAGAACCATATGTTGACATAGGTTAGAATAATGTGACTGGATATAACGTGATCTATATACCTGGCTTTTCTTTATATAAATTCAAAATCCATGAACAAAGCACAGCTACTCTTTCCTTTGTTTGAATTTCTCTCTATTGATAATGACATTTTGATATCTACAAGGTCATGTGGAATGAAAAGTAAATGGCAAAGAAAAAGTGTTTTGTAGATAATTGTGTAATAAGATAATTTGCTTTCTCTTGTGAATGAAAATACATAAATAGTGCAATAAATGCAACTCTAGTTTTCTAGTTACAATTCTGAGACTAAATACCGAATCTGAAGGCTTATAAGACGCACCTCAATTTGGGCAGGCATTAAAAAAAACTAAACAGGATTAAACTACGAATGTCAGGTGAAGGGTTTTCACATATGTAAGGTAAGAATGTTAAAAAAGATATGCACAAAATGGAGAAACAGGCATTTGTAAATACTGAATAAAACCTATCTTCTCAATATCTCGTCAATACTATCTATACATTGATTGTGTCTATCAATTACACAAAGTTAAACAGTTTTATGAAGGTCTCAAGGATCCTTAGCACTAAGGAAACACAATGGAGCTTATGTGTGTCATTAAGTTAGATGTACAACTGTCCGCTAATTTGTTTAGGTACATATATGGTTAAGAGTCTTCACTTCATTTTCTTCCTGACTGATTTAACTTTATATGAAGTACTGGTAAGTACTACTGTTATACATTGTTACCTTAGAAAAGAGTAGTCGTTGTAAGTGTAGAAGTGATTGCCACCTTGCTCACATTTGTGGAGATTTTTATGGTTTAATTTAAGGGCCACTGCAGCACTACAACTACACTAGCCAGCAACGAAAAGCTGACCCTTGACCTTATAAGACGCAGGGTGGTTTTTGGGGACATTTTTTTTTTTGGGGGGGGGGAGGGGGGAATGAGTCTTATAAGCTGTCAAAACAGTGGGGGGGGTTTTCTAGAAAAGAATTTATCTATATATCTGGCTTACATCCCCATTAAAAGGGGGAAGCCAAGATGAAACATTTAGGGTTCAGGGAGAATTTACTCTCCCTTCCCCCTCTGCACCCTGTCTTTTCATAAGAGAGAATACAGAGGGGCTCCCCAAGTTCTTTGCTCCATCTCTTTTGGTTGTCTTTTACAAGCCACATGGCTAAAACAATATTCATCCTAATGTTTCTTGACCAGAAAAAGTTAAATATAGCATTATAATACCTAGCTCATAAGTCATCTGAGCAAAAGCTAATGTTAAATGTTCTTCCAAGTCTGACACACCAACTTACATCTTACGATCCCCTTATCTTTAAAACTTCTACTTATGCCAATTGCACTCCTGTTTCTATTGATGACTTTAAATCCCACTAAGACTGGTTTTACCTTTCTTTGACAAACCCACATCCTTCATTTGATCTAACCATTTCACTATAACTAACCATTCATTCCGTTCCCATACTTTGCACTGCCATTATTTCTGATCTGTCATCTGCCTTTAAGCTTGACATAGCACCATATGGCCTTTGATGTTTGGTACTTACTTTATTAGCATTAAGTCCATCAATCAATTTACAATTTGAAGAAAAAAAAACTAAAAATGAGTGAATTGTACACAAAATGAGGTACCATATTTCATAACTCAATTTACGCAAGTGAAGCCAAAAAAAAAAAATGAATGAATGGCTAAAAAACACCACCAGCTTATTGATATCTCACAGTATTAAAAGATGGTAGGTAGCCAAGGCAGGACATTTAGGTATAGATATATTGATGCCCACGTTTTTGTCACTTCCCAATAAGACACAGAGTATGTCCTTCAGAGATCCAAAGTAAAAGAAAAACAAAAGTCCACCTACCTAAGTATGAGTACTGTGCACCTATGAGTGGCAAGCAAAGGCACACAGCATGGTGAATGTTTGCAGGCTGTCCAGCTCAGGATGGTAATGGGAGAACCTAAGGAATAATTTCATCACCAAGGAGAGATGATGTCAAAATAACCAAGATGCAAGTAACTTCATAAAGGGAAAAAAAAAAAAAAATTACACATACAGTATGTATCATAAAACTATTAAAATTCACAATAGTTATATCTTATAGACTTGAAATAATTTCAAATTTCCATACAACAGAATCATTGGTCCTGAGAATAAATATCACTGCAGTTCCAGTATATTTTAAAAGGAAACAAATCATATTAACAATGGAATGCAGATCCTCATCCTAATGAACTCTGTTCCTGCATCAAAACAATATGTTTTCCAATTTATTGATATTTTTTTGTTGTTGTTTTCTGTTTCTTTGTTTAATATCACTACTAAAAATGTTCTCCATTACTCAACAGAAAAATGTAGGATTAATATAAACAGTATCTGTAATGCCACAATCCATTAAAGAAATAAACTGTAAACTAAGTGAATCTAAGAATGATATCCTTAATTACATTCTTCAAAACACTATATTTTGGTTAAAAGTAATTAAATTCAACTGGTTGAATGGTTAATGTAATCCTAGTTTTTATAGACACATTTACCATTCTCTGAATTGGTCAAAAAATTTAACTAAATAATAAGTTTAAAAAGTTAATTATGAAAAAAAAAAAAAAAAATTAAATAAAAATTTTTTTTTTTTTTAAATAAAAATTATATATATATATATATATATATATATATATATATATATATATACACACACACACACACACATATATATATATATATATATATATATATATATATATATATATATATATATATATATATATATATATATATACACACGAATTAGTTAGTTTCATATACTAAAATCTGTACTTCATATGCCTGATCTTAATTGATTGTATATATTTTTGTAATAAAAACAAAATAAAGCTACTATACAGTGTTAGTTATGTTGTATGGGAGAAAAATACACTTGAGTCAACTATGTAACTGACTGGACACAAACCTGTAGTCACTGTGCATCACTTTGTACTGGAATTATATAGGTGAACTTTAAGTCGGAATCCTTCAAATGTTTACTCTCCCACTCTTCAAAAGCTGCCACTTGACTCCTGCTCAGGTGCCTCTGCCAATCTCCAATCTTGCCTAAAGAAACAATCTGAATCTTAGACAATGCACATGAAATAGCAAAACTAGAAAAATCTATATCTTAAATCAAAAGAAAGACATTATAATGTTCAATACTTGATGAAAGGTATTGTATGTCTCAAAAGTTAATTTATATATTCTTTGTATTTAGTAAAATGAATGAGTTGACTTACCTTTACGAAGAAATTTTCCCTTATCTTTGAAAGCAAATCCAAAATCTTTCCAGTGTTCATAATTAACACTTGGATTTGCTGACATATGTGCAAAGGATGTATTTTCTGCTACAAAGTTCACTTCAGCATCACTCACATCAATCTGGAAAAAAAAAATTAATATATATATATATATATATATATATATATATATATATATATATATATATATATATATATATACAGTAAAATTTTGATATAACGAACCAATTGGGGGAGGGTCTGAAGTTATATCCGATAATTTATTATATCCGAAGTTCGGTAAAAATACCGAACGAGTTCACTATATACGGGATTTCGTTCGTTAAGACGTATTCATACAGGAGTCCTCAGAGCCATATCTCAGTAGGTAGTACTGTAGGTAGCAAGTGGCGAGAGCATGAGTGCGACCAACTCTTCACAGTGAGAGCTAACTGTGGACTGAGTGGCGAGTGCATCGGCGCGTTCATGTTCAAACAAAGTGGAGAGTTTGGCCGGCTCACCCCATGCCTCAGATATAACGAACTTTGGTTAGTTATATCCGACTTGGTTCAGCCAGGAAATGACGCACGTTATATTCGAAATTCGCTATAAGCGGGTTCGTTATATCGAGGTTTTACTGAATATATATATATATATATATATATATATATATATATATATATATATATATATATATATTATATATATATACAGGTAACTCGTTTTATGCGAGTATTGTGTTCCCGGAGCGTTCGTGTATTTCAAATTTCGCATAATACAAACATAATTTTTCTATATAGTACACTCAACCCTCCATTCAACGGATTTCAGATTCAATGGACTCTATATACTACCGGACAAGTGGACAGGATCATTCAATAAATCCGCTGCTTGAAACTTCTGTCCATTAGATGGTAGAGCAGGCAGTGCAACAATATATTGTTTTCTAATGATATATGATGTCTAGGTTATACACATTTATATCGATTAAATATTTATAATCATATAAGCAAGTAAGGTAAGTGAAACAATCATTGCATTTCATAATAAGATTACCTTTATATGTGGTAATCTGTGTACCATATGAAAAATACTAGTGTCTGTCCCACCAAATACCAAGCAACGATCATTTTTGATTAGCGGACAAGCTGATTCCCCATTTAGTCCATTAAAACGAGGTTTGAGTGTAGTGTAAATACATACAAAATCTATTCCTTTGGTCATGAGACAATATGAATTTTAATGACTAACGGCCAAATCATTAAATAACCTCTTCCGTCTTAGAGTAAGAGGTGACCCGGAGGGTTGATCCTTGGACCGGTATTATTAAACTCCCTTTAAGAGATGTTTATTGTAGTAGTGTTGGTCATCCTGCTAACATATGAATTTGGAAAACATGATAATTAATTTATTTCACACTTAATATATATGGAAATTATGTAACATAATAACATATAAAGTGATTTGTGTAAAGAAGCCAATATTAGTGATTCGGTTGAAATCCCTAAATATCTGCAGAGTATAGTTTACAAGATCAGGTTCACGACTGGTGTCTAGACCCTAACTTAGCACATATTACTTTATCTCTCGACTCGCCACTGCTTGAATGACTTATTTTGCTATTACAATGGAATGTTTTATTGTTTGTAGTGAAAAGTCGTGAGGAGATCCTGCAGTCAAGTCAGCTGGTGTCGGGGTGAAGGTGAGTTCCGGGGGACTGTTTATAAGTGTTCAGTAGTACAGGAACACTGAAGACTTCAACAAATTTTTAAAATAATGATTTATGCAAAGTATACTATTTCATGTGATGCCCAGAACACTTCTGATGTTCTAAACCCAATAACTAGTACATTACCAAGAATAAAAAGTAGAATGAAGCAAAAAATATGTGAAAGGATTGTCGAAGATGTACTCCTGGGTACCCCTCTACATGAAAAGTTTTTCTTCTTTGTCCAACCCTTGCAGGCACTGTGCAAATACCTTCTTTGTAATAATAACACTGTTTTATATACAAACACTCTCTTCCACTGCAGAAGGGGGAAGGGGTTGTTTGATCATATGGCTGTAAGACGAGTTAAATCAGACATTGTGTTGACCTAACAAAACAAGTTGTAGAATTATAAGAAACAAGAAAAGCTTTTTTTTTTGGATTGCATCGCATTATTCTACAGAAATTGTGTAATCAAAGCAAAAATACTGACTTTTTTACCATGCTAAAAAAAAAAAAATGTATTTCAAACTCAAGCAAAACGAGTTATCTGTATATATCTTTCCTTCAAAGCTCTTTTCACAACATCCATCCATTCTATTAGTGGTCTTTTTCTCAACTTCTTATATCAGATCCTACTATTCTCATCACCAACAGATCCTCCTCCATTGTCTCCAAGTGTCCTAACCACCTCAATACACTCAGCTCTGCTCGAGCAGCCAATTCTCTCTTAACACCAGTTCTGCTTCCCACCTCCTAATTTCTCACCCATCTATATGCATTATTTCACACATACTCCTCAGACACCTCATCTCTCTCTGCTACTGCCATACTCATGTTTCAGCTCCATATCATGCAGTGGGCACAGCTGTTCCTTCATAGAACCTTATATTTACATTCATCCCCCATCACTCTACAACTAAATACCTTCTTCGTTCCTCCCAATACCTTCCATTGATCCTACACCTCACCTGTCTCCATTCCTCCTCTAAAATCATGTGAAACTGTAGTAAAAATTAAATGGATGAAATATTTGGAAGAGGCTGGCATTTTCACAGAACGGCAACTCAGATTCATGGGAGGTAGATCTTGCATCACAAACTTGGTAAGTTACTATTCAAGGATAACAGAGGAAATTCAGGAAAGAGAAGATTGGGTAGATTGTGTATATGTACTTAGACATTTGACAAAGCGCCTCATAATCGAATCCTATGGAAACTGGAGTACGTTAGAGGACTGAATAGCAACAACTTAAGATGGATGAAAGACTTTTTGAAAGATAGACTAATGAGGACAGTGATCAAAGGTCAATTATCAGGATGGATGAAAGTAACTAGCAGAGTACCTTGGGGATCACTGTTGGTCGCGATAATGTTTCTAATATACATTAATGACATAGTGGAAGAAGTGAACAGTTACACTAACCTGTTTGCCGACGACGCAAAAATAATGAGAAAAATAAAGGTGAAGGAAGGCTGTAGAAAACTGCAAGAGGACATTGATAAGATTTACAACTGGAGCAAGAAGTGAGAAATGGAATTTAACTTTAAGAAGTGTAAAGTCTAACAATGGGAATTGGGGAAAGGCAATACGAGACCAAGATGGAACTATGAAATGGGGAATGAAGCACTAGGAAACATGGAGGAAGAGAAAGACCTGAGTCATAATCTAAAGTCTAAACAACCTGTCTCCAGAGAAACAAATAAACAGAATTACCAGAGAGATCTACAGACTCTTAAGTAACATCAGAGTAGTATTGCACTGTATGGATGAAGAAGGATGAATAAACTTATAGAGTCAGTAATACGTTCCAGATTAGAATACACAGCAGTACTATGGTTTTCCACACAAAAAGAGAAACAATAGAAACATTTAAAGGTGATATAGATTTTTTCCTTGTCTTGTGTATCCAATTGAGTTGCATCAAGCACAAACAATAACTAGTTACTTTTTTTCTCTTTTCTCAATACCACGCACCAGTTGAAAGGGTGGAAAAAGTCACATATATATACTTACACCAAGGAACTCGGCCATTTTCTTGATGACAATCTGTGGGTTTTGATGAAGTTCTTCATAGGTGACAAAAAGGATGTTGGGATTGTGTCGAGCTTCCCAGTACCCGAGGACATGACCAAAATATGGACTGTACATCGCTGGGGAATAAAACAAAGACATGAATATAACAGCACCATACATTGTAGAGGAATAAAAATTAATCATCACACGAAGTTTAACAAATACAGTGGTACCGCTTGATTCGAACACCCATTGACTTGAACACTTCCCAATCCGAACACATTTGGCGAACACATTTTGTACTCCAATCTGAACACAAACACACGCGGCGGCTGACGCCGCCTTCCCGCCAATTGGCCAGTCTCGCTTGCACTTCTCCGCTGTGAACACCTATCTGTTGTGCTTGATATTTTTGCATATTTTCTTGAAATTAGCCCTCATTATGGCTCCCAAGAAAGTGAAAAGTGACAATGCAAGTGGTGGAAGGAAGCTGACGTGCTATAGTATAGAAATGAAGAAGGAAATAATAGAAAAACATGAGAGGAGTTTGTGTTTCTGACCTGGCCTCACAGTACGGGATGGCCAAGTCTACGATCTGCACATTTTTGAAGCACAAAGAAACAATAAAGGCTGCTGATGTGGCTAAAGGTTTGGTAAATCAAATAAAAGGCCTCAAATTTTTAGAAAAAGTTGAACAATTACTTTTAGTTTGGATAAATGAAAGGCAACTACAAGGAGACAGTGTTAGTGAGGCTATAAATATGTGAAAAGGCTAGGCACCTGCACAGTGATATACTAGCTACAACTCCCAGTTCAAGTGATGCTGATCCTGAAGACTTCAAAGCAAGCACTGGAACGGATTAATTGTTTTTACATTAATTTCAATGGTAAAAATTGCTTCCTAATTCGAATTTTCTCAATTCTAACAACCGAAAAGAACGAATTAAGTTCGAATCAAGAGGCACCACTGTACTGTACAATGCGGAGGATATACTGCACATGATAAAAAATAGTGTAAGGGTCAAAATGTTTGTTATGCTCATTTCCCTTCAATAAAGTAGAGGAGTGCATATGATCGTTATTTTGTGGTGTTTCGAGTATGCTTTGTGTGGTGAGGAAGGCTTTAAAACTAGTTTAAAGGTCGTTCCAAATTCGATGAAGGACAGCAGTGAACAGAAGCGAGACAGTGTGCTCTCAGTAGGTAACTGTTGAGTTAAGTGACCAGCTATAGCTCACTCTCACCTTCACCTCCCTTGCTTGGGCCTGTGGTGCCATTGTTAACAGGCCTGAGTTGTCGGATTGCTGGCATGGCGGTGGGTGGTTAATAGACTGTCTGTTCTCATCTATATGGGAGACAGTTTGTGTTGGAGTAGGAGTCCACATTGTTCGGTGTGTTTTCACATTTTACTCATGTTGTTCTTAGCAAACATTGCCCTTAACAAACATTGCCCTTTCTCATTTGTGTAAGTTTGTAAGGTCTTTGAGCATATGAATATATGTATATGTATACGTATGTATATATATTAACTATGGGGGAGGCGGTGGTCTAGTGGCTAGCGGTCGGGCATAGCAGCTCAGGGTCCCGCATTCGAGCCACAGCATGGGCTGGCCACTTTTCTACGTTACTACCGCCGAGTGGCCTAAGATCACCCACATGCTGCCATAACACCATCCTCGCCAGGACTGCAACGTTATATGCGCAACGAGCTTCTGCTGGCAGCATGAGCTTAAGAAGAAACCAGGCATCATTTTAAAAAATATGACCCGCGTTACTAACGGGCGGAGGCCAACCATCTAAGGTCTCCATGAAGCCTACCGGCACTATGGGTAAAAAGATCATTTAAAAAAAAAAAAAAAAAAAAAAAAAAAAAAAAAAAAAAAAAAATTTTTGTTGTTATAGTTTTGTATTTTGTTTAGTATGTTGAATGCATCCTAACATTTATAGTTAATCATCGTCATCGTCCATGGTATATGAATAAAGGATTTATTACAGACATCTCCTGCCTTGTGATTGAACCTTAGGGTTACAAATAGTAGGAAGTGTAAATTGTCAAGTAACAAGAAGCAAAGAGCACATGCTGAGAAAAAAACCATACATAACAAAACTGCATATATGCATCACTGGAGTATATGAAACATGAAATATTACAGATCACATAAAGTATCATTAACAAAGAATAGGAAGGAATTAGAAAAGATGTGTGGATCAGATCTTTTCACTCAGGATAGGAGTTGAAAAAATGCTAAAAGAAAAGGAAGAAAGTTTATGCTGCATTCATGGATCTCGAGAAATCATATGACAGAACTGATTGAACAACACTGTGGAATGCATGGAAGATGTGTGGTGTGGGTGGAAATTTGCCACATGGGGTGAAAGCTTTTTATAAGATGGCATCACTAGCTAGTAGGCTGATGAAAATAACTCTTCCTTATGCTATTCAATAAGGGAGACATATGTAAAGTAAGAAGAAGCTCTAATTCATGAAGAAACGTAGTTATGAAGGAAGTAAGAGTGAGTGAGGGAATAAAGAATGAGCAGAGGGTGAGGTACAAAATGCTGAGTCTCCTTATGATGGTAACACTGTATTAGCTGGGGAACCACTACATATTGCCTACCATCACTAATGAATGAAAGACACGTGCCTCTCCATCCTGTACATACGAATCATTCCAAGAATAAACTATCACTATGTGTATCGAGTAGTAGTAGTAATAGCAGTAGAAAAAAATATATAAATAAATAAATAAATAAAGTCACCAAACAGCAAAATTCGAACACAGTTTCCAAAAGATCTAGTTTTCTTTAATAAAGCTGCAACAGGAGGCATGCACAGATCAATGTCCCTGCAGTTTATGGGTTAAAGAGAGTTTATAAAAGAAAAGTAAAGCTGCCTATATGGAAACAGTAAACACTATCATCATTCCAAGAGATGCAAGTAACCATGCAAGTACTTAATTTCTTATGTACGTACCTTTATCTGTAAGGAACATATCGATGAAAGTGGACAGAGTGCCCTGATAATTACATTGTGTAAGAAGTTGCATGAAGTAGTAATATGATATCGCAGTATCTCGGGGATTCCTTGCAATGTAAATTAACTGAAAACAAAGAAAGAAAAGAGGATGGATAACTGAAGGAATCTAAGTCTATCTATATACCAGGCCCGCATACCCCAAAAGGGAATTAGCAATCAGTGTGTGTGTGCCTTGTTTCAGATGCCGTCCTTTTTTGAGGAATGTCAGCCTGGTATTACAATGAAAATTCACATATTACCTCACAACTCCATCACACTGTTTTGACATTTTTTTCTATAAACACAGTAAACGTCATTATTGAATATACTTCCCTCAAATAAACATAATAAATGATTGACAAATCTTAAAGACTAACTAACCAGAGATGAAAATTTGGTGATACATTGTGCTTGATCAAAGACTGCAGAATGAAATGTTATTTGAATTGTAAATCCCCTACCTTGGCATTGCTATTTTCAAAGGAAGAAGGTAAGAGACTGATGGGCAAATGAGTCTTGATAAACCTCTTTTCCTTTTTGATTGCTAGAGATTTAATTCCTGGGTAAGGATATTCAAGGTATGGAAATCTTGTTTCCAAGACTTCTGAATTTTCATTAGTTTTCTTACAGCCATGTGTTAGCATGTACACAATTTCCTGAACCCATGTTGTACCTAGAAACAATAATACAGTCTAAGTTAAATACATATTTGATGATCTTACACATCAATCATAGTCTGCATAAAAATCATTGATGACATTACTAGCATGTGGTGGGAACTCTGATCTGTGTTGGGGCTAAAAGAATACTATCCCCGTATACCCTGCAGTTCATAAAAGGCAACAATAGAGACAGTGAGAGGTCTGTGAAGCCACTCATCTATATACACTCCTACAAAACAACAAGGTGCAGAGGGGAAAGGGAGAGTAATGTCTCCACAAACCCTGAAGATTGGGTCTCAGAAAGTGTGTGGATGTAGTACACTTGAGGATAAAAGGAAAGTGATTAGAAGAATGAATGTGGAACAAAAAGTAAAAGAACAGATAACAACATAGTGTTATTTATAAACAAGTATGCTAACACTACCCACTTCATTCCATTCATTTTCAGTCTTGCACCTACATTCTCCACTTCAGCTTTCATTTCTCTCATACACCCATCCATAAAATTATCAAACAGCCATAGCAACATCACATCCTTGTCGCACTCTGACTCATACAAGAAAACCTTCACTTAGCTCTCAATCCACACTCTAATATGTACTTGCCTCCCTATAAAATGCCTTTCCTTCTGCCAACGTCCCCTATAATCATACATTTTCAGAACATTCCAAAGAGCTTCCCTATCAACCTATCATATGCATTGTCTAGGTCCATGAAGGCTACAAACAGTTATTCATTCTTCCCTAAGTACTCCTCTACCATCATTTTGATTACAAATATCTGGTCCACACATCCTTTTCCCTTCCTAAGCCATCACAATTCCTCGCTAACTTTCTCTTAAGTTACTTCCATCAGTTTCTTTGTCAAGACTATCATACACTTTTTTTTTGCACACTAAGCAAACTTATCCCTATATGTGATTACTTAATTCACTATTTTTCTTTAATTAATAAATAAAGATTCAGAACAGTGATTTGCTTTCTTCAAATTCCCACTCTTAATATCATTGACATAACATGTTGGTGCTGCAAAGGCAGTACGAGCATCAAGCAGCATGAGATTATGAATTCTATACATCCAGCCTTCTCCCAAACGCGTAGAATGGCACACAAAGGAAAGTCAGAATGCATGAATATTGAAGAGATAGAAATATAAACCTAGAAAAAATGTCTTGTGGTGGTGGCTGCAAGAATACTACCACCACATTCCCTACAGACCTTAAAAGGTGACCAAAAGTGATGGAGTGAGGGGTCTGGGAAGCCCCTCCTCTGTAACCTCTCCTATGAAGACTGGGTGCAAAGGGAGAGTGGAGAGTAATGTCTCCACAAACCCTTAACATCTAGCCTTGACTATCCCACCTTTAAAAAGAATATGACCTCGGTATATAGCAAGGATACATATATTATCCTAGGTATATAGATAGATAAAAAAGAAAGTTCATATTAACACATTTGGGGCACATCATAAATACATCACACACCACACATGACCATAGGAGCAAAATAAAATAAAGAAAAAAAAAACATTGAAGCAGGCTGTTCTAATTAAAATATTGTGATACTTCCTTATGATGGAAGAGATTTTAAGAAAAGAAAAGAAAAAAAAAAAAAAAAAAAAAAAAAAAAAAAAAAAAAAAAAAAATCTGGAGAAAATTGAATATAGTGAACCCATGAATCTCTATAATGGAAAGCCAAGACTACCTTCACTTTACAAAACCTTACAGCAGAGTGAATGTTCAAATGAGTGAGGAATCGTTCACATGAGATGACCTTCCTTTCACGCACTCAGATTAGTGTTCTGATCATTACATACAGTAAACCCTCTATATATCTGATCAATTGGGGGAACCCCTTGTCGATATATCCGAAGATCTGATTTATCTGATTTATCCTGCTACAAACGCAAAATCACTAAAACACTTTTTAGCATCCAAACTTAACACATAAACTACAGATAATCATTGTATTTTTAAGCTTACCTGTATTTATGTATGTTACTTCTATGCTCTGTCACCAAATATAACTTCTGGAACCTCGGGTGTAGTGACGGGAATTTTGTGTGTGTGTGTGTGTGTGTGTGTGTGTGTATTTGAAAGCCGAAGGAGCCGGAAGAGCTCTATTGAATGAACGAGAACGAAAGAATCGGCTCCCTGAAAAGAGCCGGAATTCCCATCACTTAAACTGACCGAGGAGCAACATGCATCAGCGTGGGTGGCTGGTTTGGCGGGAAACTATACCGGATGCCCGCCCCATATATCGCCGCCGTCCGATTTAGATAAAAATAATCTGGTGGCTATATAGAGTCCGATATATCCGATATCCGACTTATACATATCCGACTTATAGAGGGTTTACTGTATATAGTATTATATACATGTGTTTCTACTGTACAGGCATGAAAATAATTATATCATGCATACCTGCTTTGGGATAGCTGGCAACCAAGACATCATCTTCCTTAAATTGAAAGTCAGGTAATTCTTGGAATACACCTGACAACACCATCTGACCAGGAAAAGTGTAGCCTCTGTACCTGGAAAGTTATTCTAGACTGAGAAACAAATCTGGTGATACAAAACCCAAAATTCACTGTTCAACATAATCCTCATTAACACTTTCACAAATTGATCAGATTAGGGAGTCAAGAACAACTCATCTTGCCACAATCAATCTTATTATTGAAGTCCCAGTAACTTGCTAGCCTGCATATATTATGACTGTAAAAGGTAACTGCTTACATATGGCTGTTTGGTATACATTAAAATTTGTTAGAAAAATAAGTGATACAATCCAGATTAATAAATTCACCTTTACATACAATCTCTAACTTGAACCAATCACTTGTTATTCCCATTTTGTTTTCTCATAGACATATCATGACATTATTCATTATCAATATTTAGTTCATCAATATCCTTGGTAACATATATTCATTCTTACTACACCTCAATATTTAATATATCCGGTCTTTTTGCAACACTACACTATCTAACTGCACTTTTTCTATTATATTTACCTCCAACAACTTTTGAACATAACACTTTTCATGCTAAGGCAATCAAATAAGAAATGAAAACTTCCATTATCTTACCTATACATTGAAACTGGAGTACCAAAGAGTGAATCGTCAAGTGGAAGCCTTGTGAAGTCCTCGAGAAGTGTTTTAAGCTTCATCCCCTTCTGCTTCTTAAGGTACCAGGCAAAGACCAGCGTTCCAGTAAACAGAGAGGCTGCAAACACTCGCTTGTACAGACGAAATCTTCTCAGGCTAGAGTCTTGAATGCTGCTAATTAATAAATATCCATCAATATATTGCCCCACATAGATGGAGGACATATACACTTTCAAAATCTTATATGTACTGTATTGTTTTACATTACATTTATAAATTGTGGTTTATCTGTGGATCAGACACAGCAGAACAAAAAAATAACAGCAAGGCAAAGTATAGGGAAGGAAAGAACAGTTAGTTATAGTGAAATGGTTAGATGAATTGGAGCATGTGAATCTGTCAAGGAACGGCAAAACCAGAGGCATTGTAGGATTTAAAGCCATCAGTAAAAACAGGGGTGTTATTGGCACGAGTAGAAAAGTGTTCAAGAAAAAGGGATTGTAAGAAGTAAGTTGGTGTATAGGTCATTTCTATGAGAGCAGACATTTTTTTTAAAGAAAATTAATGAGTTGTGATAATGGTAGGAATAGGAGTATTGGGATCTTGGAGGGAGGATGAATTATATAAAAGGGATTCACGAGAGAATCTAGGAGGTAAAGGATAATCAAGAAGAGATGTAGTAGATGTAGCTGAAAAGGTGGGATGGAAAAGTGGGGAAAAGGGAGAGAGGAAGATGGGGGAGGTGTAGAAGTTGGAGAAGGAGGTAGGGAGGTGGGGGGAAGGTCACGGGTTGGGGGATGAACTTCTGCTGGAATACAGAGGATGTTATCAGAGGTTGAATGTGATGAGATAGAAGATGAGATAGGGAGTGAGACATCAATAAAAGGTTTTACTATAAAGGCTTTAAAGTCGGAGATGGTCTCACTCGGGGAAGGAAGAGAGACAAGAGTGGGAGTAAAAGTTTTTTTGGGAGTGGGCTGCAGAGTTGTAGTGATTAAGGATAAAGTAAAATCAGTATATGGTTTTGGAGGTAAGCAAAGCTTCTCATGTTAGGTACCTTAATCAAGCTCAACCTATCATAGCTTCCATACTTTCATGCTGACTGCTCTTTTGAACTTGCTAACTGCATGCCTCCACCCCTTCCGCGGCCTCGCTGTACAAGTCGTTCTACTTCTTCTCATCCCTATTCTGTCCATCTTTCTAATGCAAGAGTTTACCAGTATCTTCACTCTTTCATTCCTTACACTGGTAAACTCTGGAACTCTCTTCCTTTGCCTATTCTTCTACCTGTCTATGACTTGAATTCTTTCAAAAGAGGAGTGTCAAGACACCTCTAATGCTAACTGGACCTCCACCCCCTGCCCGTATTTCTCCTACTGTCTTATTTACAGGCGGAAATAATTTTTTTTAACCCATTTTTGTTTGCCCTTGGCCAGTACCCTTTTAATGTGAAAAAAAATAAGAGTAATTATGAGTAATTTATCACTACATATGGGTAAAAATAACCAAGCAGAGGTTTTATAATTAATAATATACCAGTCAAGTTCCTTACCAAGGTTTGATTGCCACCTTACCTGCTACTACTGAGCCTGCGTAACGTCACACCAAATGGTGAAGATAAGGGACAACATCCTCTCCAGATGGGTTGTGCCAAACACTTGGTTTTCCCACCCACAAATACTTGTCTGGATACTTGGACTGATCCCATCCTAATCAACATCATGTGAACTGTTGGGAAAATGTTTTAGTTAAGTACATAAATGTTTTGGAGGGACAATTGCATGACATTATACATCTTGTCTCAAATGGTAAAATGATGTGTACGTCCATAGACAAGGGTTCTTGGATATGACGAACATGAATTTGGACTCAGTTTTATGATTATTGTCTGATTTTTTGTAGTTTTCTATAGGTTTGGAGAACTAAATTTTTTTTGTAAAATTTAAACTATACTTTTCTCAATTCTTTTACACAAGTAAACAGTGATTGTAAATTGAAAAATGGGTAGTAAAACA
>JAXIVD010000262.1:80000-122500 GCA_036785275.1 Cancer borealis | reverse complement strand
TATTAGAGCTAAGGCAGGAAGCTAGCGTCAGGTCACGAGAATCAGGTCAGGTTAGGTCAGGTGACTCAGGTCAGAGACAAGGGGGGAATAGTTGGAGGATTGTGGGTAGGAGAGGGAAGGGGAGCGTGAACCCTCCCTTGTGTGAGGTGGAATTTCCTCCCCTGGGTCAGGTAGAGTGTAGCAACAAGTTTGGCTTGTTAGCTACACAGGAAGAGGAAGAGGTGGTGATAGAAGTAGGAGCAGGTGAAGGGGACAGGACACCCAAGGCGAAGATAGAGAAGAAAAAGTTAGATGGGAAGGAGAGGAAGGAGGGTGGGAAGGTGAGGAAAGACAGGGAAGGGTTAGAAGGGTCGCAGGAAGTGTTAGTTCTGGGTGACTCCAGGATTAGGTATTTAGACGGGACCTTCTGTGAAGCCGACAGGGCAAGGAGGATGACGTGTTGTCTTCCTGGGGCCGAAGTACAGGACGTGGTAGAGAGATACAAGAAGGTTGTGGAGGGGACAGGGAAAGAAGCGTTAGTGGTGGTTCACGTGGGCGTGAACGATGTAGGCAGGGTAAGGTCAGAGGAGCTAGTGCTAAGGTATAGGGAGCTTCTGAGGGAGATAAGGGAGAGTGGTAGGAGGTGTATAGTCTCAGGGGTGCTCCCTGATGTGACAAGTAAAACACATCTGACCAATTGTTGGCTTTAATCAACACGAAAATATAGCAAGTATCTGCAAATAGATACAATACATAATTAACATAACTCTATTATAGTTGATCCATTATTTATAATATCTCTATCATACTAAACATGTTATAAAAGTTACCAATACACACCTGGTAAGGATGAGAAGTTGTAGACGACTGAAGGAAAAATCATTCCTTACCTCGATACATCAACTAACATAATACACTGAACCACCAAAACTGAAACACTAATCTATCTTAAACAAAACATCCGAAGCTCAAACGATCTTAACAACTAATCCTACACTAACTACCTTTACAATCACCACATTCTTCCCCTCCAAAAATAACAAAACGATCTATGATGCTTCAAGCGAGTAGGAGGGCGTCTTGTACGATTTGAGCGTCTTAGTGTTGGAGTTTCATCACTGCTGCCGTGTTGGTATGGAGTAGTTACAGTAGCCTCAGGGACCGGACCATCTCTAAGAGTCATATTACTAGTGTCATCACAAGTAGGTTGGGGACTGTTCTCACTTTCACCCGGAACTGGCTGCCTGATTGGGTGAGAAGGAAGAAAACCTTGTTTATTGTTAAACTGTACGAGAGGCTCACTGCCGGGAGGAGCCAAGTGTTTGGTAGCTACTGTATCCTCCTTGCCGTCGGGATACCGTATGTGGGCATAATTAGGATTGGCTTGTAGGAGTTCAACCTCATCAACTAATGGATCAGTCTTACTGGAACGTACGTGACGCCTCAGTAAGACCATGCCTGGACTGGATAGCCAGGAGGGTACAGAGATCCCTGTAGAGGAACGACGAGCGTATTTGAAGAGCCGTTCATGAGGTGTCTCGTTGGTAGCCGTGCAGAGCAGTGAGCGAATAGAGTGCAGAGCGTCAGGAAGGACTACTTGCCAATACTTGGAAGGCAAGCCTCGGGATATCAAGGCAGCTGTAATTGTCTTCCATATAATCCCGTTGTACTTTTTCACTTGGCCGTTTCCTTGGGGATTGTAGCTAGTCGTCCTACTGGAGGAGATTCCTTTGTTAGAGAAAAATTCGTTTAGTTCCCTACTCATGAATGCAGTTCCCCTGTCAGAATGAATATAAGATGGCATGCCAAAAATAGAGAAAAGTTGAGACAGGCAGTTGATAATTGTTGATTTAGACATGTTTGAACATGGAAATACGAATGGGAACCTGGAGTACTCATCTACAATGGTTAGAAAATATTGATTCTTGTCAGTGGTTGGAAGTGGTCCTTTGAAATCTATACTTAGGCGTTCAAACGGCTGAGTAGCCTTTATAAGATGAATCTTTGGAGGTTGATAGAAATTAGGCTTACACTCAGCACACGTTCTGCATGAAGTAACAACTCTACGAACCTCATCAACAGAGTAAGGTAGGTTCTTAGACTTGACGAAATGGAGTAGACGAGTCACGCCAGGGTGGCACAAGTTTTCATGAATGATAGACAATGACCGTTGATCGTTGTTTGCTGCACCACAGTAGCTCCTTGAGAGTATGTCCGGAACGATGTTATCTCTGCCTGGTTTATATACAATATCAAAATCATAGCAAGATATTTCCATCCTCCATCTTAATATTTTATCATTCTTTATCTTGTTTTTATGTAATTTATCAAACATGAACTTGACTGAGCGCTGGTCAGTTTTGATAGAAAAATGCTTACCAGTCAAATAGTGCCTCCAGTGGCGGACACTTTCAATAATGGCCAAGGCTTCTTTCTCTACGGCAGCATGGCGCTTTTCAGGTCCTTGGAGAGTACGAGAGTAGAAAGCAACAGGGCGGCCAGCCTGGGTGAGAACAGCTGCAATGGCGGCGTCGGAAGCATCTGTCTCTACTTGAAAGGGCTCGGATTCGTCAATTGCCTGAACCACTGATGATTCTATGTCACGCTTTAGGTTATGAAATGTTGTTTCTGCTTCCTTCGTCACAGGAAAAGTTGTAGTGGCACTAAGTGGATGAATCTTGTTTGAATAGTCGTATATCCACTGTGAATAGTATACAAACAAGCCTAGAGCACGGCGGAGGGATTTCCTATCGCACAGTACTGGTAAATCATGTAGAGGCTTGAGGCGTTCCGGATCAGGACGAATCACTCCCTCTTCCACTACATAGCCCAAAGTGTTGAGCTTTCGAGTTGAAAAACTGCACTTTTCTTCATTAACTGTAACATTCCTTCTCTTGATCGCCTCGAAGAATTTGGAGAGATTAATGTCATGCTCGTCTTGAGTCTTTCCACATATTGTTACATCATCCAAGTAGGCATAGGTACCCTCAAGTCCCTCTTCTTTAATTAGTGTATCCATAATCCTCTGGAAACAAGCCACTCCATTTGTAAATCCGAACGGAATTCTGGTAAACTGGTATAGTTTACCACAGGCCTCGAAGGCAGTGTAAGGCTACTTTCGTAGGTTCGGCCATTCACTCTAAGGTCGACTGTGCAAAAGCCAGATGTTTGAGTTGCGAAGGAAGTAGAAGCCATAGTCACAGCACTCTTAGACTGCTGCACTTTTAAAGAGAGAAGTTTGACTACATCTGGATGAACAAAGCTCTCTGAACTTCCAGTGTTAATAAGTCCATCTGTTTCTATATCGTTGATGGAAATTTTAACCACAGCACTACGTAATACACTAGGAATAGCAGCAGAGGTTACAGTTGCCAAGGTCACATTATTAGTAGGAGTTACAGAAGCATTAACACTTTTGCTCCGACACACTTTAGCGAAGTGTCCTTTTTTCTGGCACTTGTGACACATAGCTTCTCGAGCGGGACACTTCGAGCGTGGATGGCGCCGGAGACCACAAAAATAACATTTTGAACTAGCAGCAGCCATCACTGCAGTAGATCCTGATTCGTCATTACTATCATTATCAAGAGCGGCACTTATCACACGAGATGAAGGAACATCACTGTAAGACTCTGAGTTTCTTTGTGCAGAATCCAGGGCACGCGCTTGATCGAACATCGTAGTCAGATCAAGAGTCTTGTTTTCCAATAATCGTTGTCTTATCATAGGTGATTGTAGGCCACTAATAAAAGAGTCCCTGATATATTCTTCACAGTGCTGAGTTGCAGTTACAGCCTTAAAATTACACTCTTTACTCAGCATCTTAAGGGCCCGGAAATACTCGTCCAGAGTCTCTCCCGGTTGCTGGCGGCGCGTCGCCAGGGAATGACGAGCAAACACGTCATTTGTCGGTTTGACATAAGGAGCCTGTAACGTACTTAAGGCATCATCATATGAACCATACTCAGAAATTGTTTCATACACTCTGGGAGACACGAAATTGGTAAGGAGTCCAAGCTTGTCCACTCCGTCTTGTGATATAGCTGCCACGAAATTCTTGAAAGTCTGTATCCAGTGCTTCCATTCTTGTGCTGCTGTTGGTGAACTCGGGTCAGCATCTAACCTCTCTGGTCTCAGCAGACGGTCCATCATATAGAAGTTATTTGCTGGCGGATGACAGACTCTCCAGACGTGTATTGCTTATTTTATTATCGTGTTGATTAAAATGATGTGATAAGTAAAACACATCTGACCAATTGTTGGCTTTAATCAACATGAAAATATAGCAAGTATCTGCAAATAGATACAATACATAATTAACATAACTCTTTCCTATTATAGTTGATCCATTATTTATAATATCTCTATCATACTAAACATGTTATAAAAGTTACCAATACACACCTGGTAAGGATGAGAAGTTGTAGACGACTGAAGGAAAAATCATTCCTTACCTCGATACATCAACTAACATAATACACTGAACCACCAAAACTGAAACACTAATCTATCTTAAACAAAACACCCGAAGCTCAAACGATCTTAACAACTAATCCTACACTAACTACCTTTACAATCACCACACTCCCTTTACAGGGGTTAGAGGCTGGTGGCTCTCACATGCCCTTGGCCTCAACGAGAGGTTGATGAGGATGTGTGGGAAGGATGGGGTAGGTTTTATGGATGAGTGGAGCAGGTTCTTTGGGAGACAGGAGCTGTATGCCAGGGATGGTGTACACTTCAGTAGGAAGGGAGTGCAGAAACTTAGTGAGTGTCTTGAGAGGGCTGTTAGGCAGTCCAGTCAGGGAAACTAAATATTAATAGAGGTAAGGGTAATAGTGACAAAGGACGGGGTAAAGAGAGGGAGGTGCATGAACTAAGTGTCTTTTATACAAACAGTAGAAGTGTAATAAATAAGATAGACACACTTAGAGGTATCGCATGTGTTGAAGAGTTAGATATTATAGGTATTACAGAAACTTGGTTAGATATTGCAGGCAAACATTTCTTACCTGAAGTAGGAATAGATGGGTGCACTTTTTTCCACAAGGATAGAGTAGGGAGGAGAGGGGGAGGTGTGGCACTGTACGTTAGAAACACATTGAATAGCTATGTCAATACCACAATAAAAACAGATAGGAATACGGAGTCATTATGGATTGACATTATTATAGGAGGGAATAAGTTAGTTGTAGGCATTATATATAGGCCTCTGGATTTAGGCGAAGCAGCTAGTGCACCCCTGATGCAGGAGCTTGCAAGGGCATCTAGGTATAATAATGTGTGCGTTATGGGGGACTTTAATTATAGGAGAATAGACTGGGATAGTATGACAGGAGACGGGTGCTCGGAGGAATTCTTAAATGTCGTCCAGGATGGTTTTTTTCACACAACTTGTAAGGGAACCAACACGACAGGGAAATATTTTAGATCTGGTCTTAACGAATAATGAAACTTTGGTAAGTCAGGTTGAGATAGGAGCGAGATTTGATGTTAGTGACCACCACGAAATTAGATTCAAGATTAATGCAAAGAGACAGGTAGAACAGAACACTGCTTTAGTACCAGATTTTAGAAAAGGAAATTACCAGGGCCTCAGACATTATTTCCAGGGTATAAATTGGGAGGGTATAGGAGTAGGCAGAGAGGAGGATCAAAACATTGAGGTAGAATTGCATTATAATAACATAGTAAGGCCGGCGTCATACTATGCGGCGTGGCCGTTGCGGCGCCGCAAATGGTGATAACGCACACAAACCCATGAGAGGTGTCACACTACTGCGGCGCCGCCGCAGCATGCTGCGGCAGCGCCGCATCGCCGCATCACGCCGCATATGGGGCGAAAACACACACAGCTCTATGGACGCTGTCACACGATGCGACCGCGCCGTACGTCGCTCCCCTAGTAGCACTTGTGTTTACACCATGTTTGACGTGGATTTATTTATTCAGTGCATAAATGCAAGGCCAGCATTATTTTACAATAATATATATATATATATATATATATATATATATATATATATATATATATACATATATATATATATATATATATATATATATATATATATATATATATATATATATATATATACATATTAAATTGCATAATATATATATATATATATATATATATATATATATATATACATATATATATATATATATATATATATATATATATATATATATATATATATATACACACACACACACACACACACACACACACACACACACACACACACACACACACACACACACATGTAGCGTTGTGAGATGCTACATCAGGATTGGAACAACACCCAAGCTTGCTATGGTAGTTTATTGCTGCAACGTTGGCTAACTAGTGTGTGTGTGTGTAGCTGCTTATATTGGCCTGGCGATTGAGGTGACAGGTGAGGTGAGATCAAGTTAATCTCGACCTCAGCCGCGCTTCCGTGGGAGGTAATTATAGGCTCAGCCTTTGGGTGTGTGTACATATGTGTGTGTGTGTGTGTGGAGGGGCGTGAACTCAAGGACATTAAAGCCGCTAATTACACTTGGACATTCGGTAATATTCAAAGATCCTTTCATCATATTTTCGTATATTCTGATAAAAGTTTTCAAACCTTTTACTTGTTTCTCGTTCAGCATTAAATGGGGGTGAACCCAGTGTCTACGACGAGTTGGCTCTTTCAGTAAGCCCTCTGCTTCTAGTGCACAAATAACTTTTAGTTTGGATAACATGATAATCAACATATCTACGCTGGCTGCTGGGGGTAGACTGCGCGGCTTGGCCGCAATGGTGTGACATGATACAGGCCATGTGGCGGTGCCGCATGCGGCGACGCCGCAACGGCCGCGCCGCATAGTATGACGCCGGCCTAAGGGAAATTCATACAGGGCAGGAGCAGCATATACCTAAGAGGAGGATTAGGTCAAATAAAAATTATCCAAAATGGATGAATAGCAACATTAGAAGGGATTAAAAAGGGGACTCTATAGGATAATTAAAAGGGGAGAAGTACAGGTAATAGGGCAGTATAATGACCTAGCTAGGAAGGTTAAAAAGGATATTAGGACTGCAAAGAGGAATTATGAGGTTAGGATAGCTAGAGATGCCCAGAAGGATCCAAAGGGATTCTATCAGTTGTACAAGGCTAAAACAAAGGAAAGAATAGGACCTCTTAAAGGAATGGATGGCAGCTTGATAGAAAATGGTGAGGATATTAGTAAGGAATTAAATAAATACTTCTTGTCCGTATTTTCTCAAGAAGAGTCGGGTAGGGAACTGGAGCCCATACAGATCTTTAGGGTACAAGAGGATGATAAATTAAGCGAAATAGCCATAAGTAGCGAAGTAGTTAGCAAGGAAATAGATAGACTTAAAAAGACTAAATCTCCAGGGCCGGACGAGATTTTTCCGAGGATTCTTAGGGAATGTAGAGAACTCGTTGAACCTATTGCAATGATTTTTAGAGAATCACTAGACACAGGAGTAGTTCCTAGGCTATGGAGGCAGGCAAATGTAGTTACTATATTCAAGAAAGGAGATAAGGCAGAAAGTAGTAACTACCGCCCAATTAGTTTAACATCAGTGGTAGGCAAGATGTTAGAAGCTATCATAGCAGGGACAATTAGGAAACATTTAGATGAACACAAGCTAATTAGACATAGTCAACATGGTTTTTAGCAAGGGGACGTCATGCCTCACAAATTTATTATCCTTCTATAGGAAAGTATTTGAAACAATAGATAAGGGGGATGAGTATGAGATATTTTATTTGGACTTCAGTAAAGCCTTTGACAGAGTACCCCATAGGAGACTATTAAGTAAAGTTATGGCTCACGGCATAGGTGGGAAGGTACTAAAATGGATTAGGGGATGGCTTACTGGTAGGGAACAGAGGATACAAATCAATGGGAAGAAATCAGAATGGGGTAATGTCACTAGTGGGGTACCACAGGGATCAGTACTAGGATCATAATTTATATAAATGACTTAGAGACAGGAATAAATAGTGATATCAGTAAATTTGCCGATGACACAAAGATAGGAAGACAGGTAAAGAATTTAGACGATGCTAGGATGCTGCAGGATGACTTAAATAGGCTGTAAGAGGGGTCAGAGAAATGGCAGATGCAGTTTAATGTTAACAAGTGTAATATTATGAGCGTAGGTAAAGGAAATAGGTCTGTAGACTACACATTAAATGACACTACCTTAGGAAGGTCATATAGTGTGAGGGACTTAGGAGTTCAAATAAGCAAGGACTTGCGCCCCAGGGAACAGTGTATTATAGCTAGAAATAGGGCCAACAAGATACTGGGATTTATTAGTAGGTGTGTGACAAATAGGAGTTCTGAGGTCATTCTGAGGTTGTATTTAGCGTTAGTCAGACCCCACCTAGATTATGCAGCTCAATTTTGGTCCCCTTATTATAGGAAGGATATAGACTCCTTGGAGGCAGTTCAGAGAAGAATGACCAAGGTGATTCAGGGGCTGAGAAATTTACCCTACAAAGATAGGTTAAAACGTCTTAATCTCCACTCCCTAGAGAGAAGGAGGGCAAGAGGGGATATGATTGAAGTTTTCAAATGGGTAAAAGGAATTAATAAGGGAAACATTGATCAGGTTTTAAATTTTGGTAGCCAGGATAGGACACGTGGAAATGGGTACAAGCTAGAAAAACTTAGATTCAGGACAGACATAGGTAGATATTGGTTCACAAACAGAGTCGTGAACGATTGGAATAGGCTGGATAGACACGTAGTAAGTGTGTAGCGGTCTCCCCTTGAAACACAGCTTGCAACCACAGTTCTCTAATCATGTACATCGCTTAGCTATAACTATTATAAACCTTTTGTTTTTATTATTTTCTTTATTTCAATGTACTCATTATGTTTCTTTATTTATGTTTTTCTTTTGCTTTTATGTTTATGCATTTTGTTGCGCTGCAGACCAGCCCGTCAACATCAATTTGTCACGTTCTGTCCTCGGACAGGGCGCATACACCATTTATATATTTATTGTTAAAATTTATATTTTGTTTATTAAAGGGGATGAGCACGGCGGACTGCCGACAGTCTTGACCTGACCTTCACGGAGAGAGGACGCACGTCGCTCTCGCTCCCGAGTCAGGTCAGGTTAGCCTAGGTGCGTGACCTCGCCGCGGCCCTGTGCACCCCCACACATGTGTGACCTTGCAGTGCAGTGTTAACTGTGAACCACCAAGATTATATTAACATGGCAACCAGTATGCCACTAGACTTCCCCGTGCATAGCGACAGTTCGGGGAAAAGGGCACGTGCGCTGTCTCCCTCATCTTCCCCCGAGAAACACGGGACACCACGGAAGGCGGCCCGCAGCTGCCAGCGTGACCTAATGGAGGACAGCAGCCACGACGAGGACGACTCGCCCACACCAGCCGCCAGTAACCGCCTGCCTGACATGCTGGAGGACGACACCGACGGCGCAGACTGTGATCTGTCCATCGCCAGCGACGAGGGGCAGCAGCAGCAGCAGCAGGATGGTGTCAGTGACCAGGGCCAGGAATGGACAACCGTCACCAGGGGCAGACACGCCCGCCACCAGCAGCCCCCGCGGCCCAAGTTCAAGCTGGGCAGCCAGGGGGACCATGGCAGCGCCTACCAAGCCATCACCGCCCTCGAGGATGAGCACCCAAGTCTGAAGATGGAGGTGAGGCCCAACCTACAGGGTGAGTACATCCTCACGCCCAAGGATGTAGACTCCGCGGCGCTCCTGCGCCACATGGCGGAGGAGGGGAGTAGGGTGCTCCTCCTTGACCCTAGTGAACGGAGGCGCAAGATGCTGCTCGAGCGCTACCCGCTGGACCTCCCCCTCGATGCGGTAGAAGCGCACCCGCAAGTGGCCTCCGCCCAGCGTCTGCGATCCTGGAGGGGCAAGTTGCCCACTAGGCAGGTGCTGCTTGTCTTTGTGGGGCCGCCGCCCGCCAAGCTGGACCTCGGCTGCTGGGGTAAGTACTCCCTGTGCCCCTACCAAGGAGAGCCTGTGAGGTGCTATAAGTGTCAGCGCTTCAACCACCTCCAGGCTCGATGTGCGCACACGGTCAGGTGTGGCGTGTGCAGCTTGCCCCACCCGACGGAGGAGTGCATCACCCGCCACAAGGCAAACGAGGCTACCACAGCCAAGTGCCCCAACTGTGGGAAAAGCCACCACGCGTGGAACCCCCAGTGCCCTGAACGCCTCCGCAGGCTTCCCCGGCCCAACCGCCAGCAGCAGCATCCCCAGACGCTAGCAAGACGGCGACAACAACGCCGCCCCGAGGCACCACGCGACCAACCACGGCAGCAGGCCGCCCACCAGCAACAGCACCAGCAGGCACAGCGGGACCAGCCGCAGGCCACGCAACAGCACCAGCTTCCACCACGCGGCCAGCCTCGGTCGAGAGCCCAGCAACAGCAGCGGTGGCAAGCCTTTGTTCCCGCCCCACCTCCAGTCAGGTCAGCGTGGGTCCAGGCGCGGCCGTCCCCAGACCCTGACCTCTCATCCCAGCCGGCGCCAAGGCCGGAAGGGAGGATTAGCGAGCCGGCCCCCAGGGACCACACCCAGGTGAGAAGCGGGGAAACACAGGTGCGCCGGGCAGCCATGGAGACAGACATCCCTGCCCCCCCAGCAAACCCCCCCACCCACCAGAGCGGAGCCACGCCCCGCCAGCCACACTGCCCCCGTGCCCCCGTGACGACGGCGAGGAGGAGGGACATGGCCCCGAGTGACCCTCTCCACGGCGTGCCTATCACCCTCAGCGAGGAGACTCGAGTGGTGGTGAATTGCATCATGGCGCGGATGATGCAGCTGCTGGCGAAGCTGCTCGACCGCCCTGACCACGCCCCCGCCAGGCTGGAGGACCTGGACGCTCTCCTCCGCCAGGAAACGGTCACCGCCATCTCCGAGAGCGGCCTCCAGCCACCACCCAACCCGAGGGACCCACGCCAGCGTTCCCTCCACCCAGTCGCCTCCCACCACCAAGATGGAGAGCAGGCACGCTGAAGTGACCACCCACCACCCTCCGGAGTGCACCTCCGCCCCGCTGACCACGCCTCACTACGGGTGCTCCGGCGGCATCTCCGCCCCGCTGATCACGACACAACAGCTGTCCGCCACAGCACAGAGGACGGCGAGCACCAGTCCTCGCAACGCCACCGGCGGGCTGATGCCCGCTTTGTGTATTTGATGTATATGTGTATTGTTTAATTATGTATATACTGTATATTTTTTTACACAATAAAGCTTTAAATCGTAAATCGTGAAGACGGGTGGTGAGGACCGCCACCACCCACCAGTAACAGACAAGCCACGCGCGGGACACACCGCCGTGTCTTGACTCACTACTACACCGGCGGGCTCCCCGCTTTGTGTAACATGTACATTTGTATATATGTGCCATGTATAAGTGTACATTATTACATAATAAACCTTTAAATCGTAATCGGCGGACTGCCTCATCACCCTCCTGGCTCACGCCAACAATCAGCCCACCATCGTAGTCTTCCTCGACCTCGAGAAGGCTTTCGAGCTGGCCAGCCCCCACGCCATACTCGCCGCCCTTGTGAGGAAGGGCATCCGAGGGAGACTGCTGGGCTGGCTCCAGGACTACCTTCAGCAGCGCCAGGCCCGTGTGAGATTCCAGGGCCACAAGTCTCCCTACCTGACCTTCGAGAACGGGACGCCCCAGGGCGGCATCCTCAGCCCGTTCCTCTTCAACGTGCTGATGGAGCAGCTGGTGGCGCTCCCCTTCCGGGAAGGAACTATCCTCCTCAGCTACGCTGACGACCTCGCCCTTGTCGTCACCGGGCGTGGTGACAAGCTCGCGCGGACTCAAGTGGCGCTGCACCTCATCACCGCCAAGTGCGAAGAGCTGGGGCTCAAGATCTCGGCAGTGAAGTCCCGGGCCATGGCCATCAAGACTCCCACGCCTGCCGGCCAGCTGCTGAGCGTCCAGGGAGTCGGGCTGGCTTGGACCGACTCCTACCAGTACCTCGGGGTGTGGGTGGACAGGCAGCTGTCCTTCACGCAGCACGTCACATACCTGAGGGAACGGACGCAGGCCCGGCTCAACTTGATGAGGGCGATGACGCGGCCGAGCGCGGGGGCCACCTTCCCCGTCCTCCGCCTCTATTACCTGCAGGCAGTGCGCTCCCTGGTGGACTACAGTGCACCTGTCCTCGTAGCGCTGCCCCGGCAGCAGCAGCAGCGCCTGGAGGTGGTGCAGAACACCGCCATGAGGACCATGTTGGGGGAACCGAGGTGGTGCAGCGCTTGTGTCATGCAGAGCGAGGCCCACCTGATGCCCCTCACCGCCAGGGTGAAGTGCATCGTGGCCTGCCGGGTGGCCAGAGTGCTCCAGCGCGACGTGGAGGGCGTGGCGCAGAAGAGACTCCGGGTGGTCATGGCGCAGGGCATCGAGTGTCTGCGCAACAACAGGTGGCTCATAAACGTCACCTTAGCAGCCACCACCCTCAGCCAGGCGGAGAACTGGCTGTGGTGTGACCCTGACACTCCCCACCCTGCCTACACTCCACCACCACCATGGGAGCTCCCCGCCGCCGACTTCACCGCCACACAGCTGCCCGCCAGCAAGGTGCACTGCCTCACCGAGGAGCTACGCCAACACGCCCTTAGATCCATGTCTGAGGTCACGGAGCCGGGCAGCGCAATCTACTTCACCGACGGCTCCGTCGATCCCGACAGCGGGAGGTCCGGCGCCGCCTTCGTCACGAGCGGTCTGACGCGGGCGTGGAGGACGTCAGACCACTGCTCCACCCTCCAGACGGAACTGGTAGCGATCCTGCACGCCCTTCAGCACGCTCTGCTCCGCCGGGAGGCCACAGTGGTGATACACACGGACTCCAGGTCGGGGCTGCAAGCGCTGCAGCACGCCCACGCCCATACCAGGGACAACATCCACCTCACCACCACCATCCTGGGCACCCTGCAGGACCTGGCAGCACAGGGCAGGCGGGTTCAGCTCCACTGGATTCCCAGCCACGTGGGCGTGCGCGGTAACGAGGCTGCCGACGAGGCCGCCAAGGGAGCCGCCCACGGCCCCACCATCACCTGGACCGTGCGCCCCAGCCTGCAGCAGTTCAAGGCGCAGGCCAAGCGCATGGCCGCCCACAACGCCCACCAGCAACACCAGGAATGGGAGGCGTCCAAGAAGCAAGCGGCGTGGTATGCTGCAGCCACCGCCTACCGCCCACTGGACGCCGCCCACCACCAGCCCAGAGCAGACGGCGTGCTGCTGCAGCGTGTCAGGCTGGGTTACTGCACGCGGGAAGAGCTACACGACGACTTTGTGGCGGGGAGGTGCGAGCACTGCGGCGGCCGCTCCCGGCGCCCACTGGTGCACTACCTCCTCTCCTGCCCAGCCACCGCCTGCCTCAGGCCAGAGCCAGCGCCCGCCGCACACCCTGTACGAGGCGCCCTACTGAGGGCACGAGAGGCAAGTGCTGCCCAGTTGGTCCGCCGCACACCAACAAATGTGCTGCTGAAGGTGCTGCGAACAGCACCCCCCCCGCGCTGATCGCCGCCCGCGCCCAGCCGGGCGACGGGTGGTGAGGACCGCCACCACCCACCAGTAATAGACAAGCCACGCGCGGGACACACCGCCGTGTCTTGACTCACTACTACACCGGCGGGCTCCCCGCTTTGTGTAATATGTACATTTGTATATATGCGCCATGTATAAGTGTACATTATTACATAATAAACCTTTAAAAAAAAAAAAGATAATAAAATAACTTCAACTGGAGTCGAGTTTTCTCTCTCCAGTCAACCAACTAGCTACACGAGCACTCCTGAGCATCAGCTCCTACAAGTGCTGAGTCAATAGGTAGCTTTAAAAGACGGTTGGATGAGAGTATGGATATGGATGACAGGTGGGGATGGCTAAATATTGGATTATTCCAAGGGTGGAGGACAAGGAACTGCCTCATGTAGGTCATTAACTGGCCTCTTGCAGTCTCCTCATTTCTTATGTTCTTATCAAACGAAGGTCAGCCAATCAAGTGACTAGTATTCTCGTCGTGATGGAGTGATACTATAGCGGAGGCGAATGTTAAGTGGGAGACGGAGGATAATCAACTACTTTGTACTTTTTTTCTGCACTTAGCCTTACGAGGTGTTAATTTTTGACTGTGTTGGACATTCGAGGGTCGAGGCGAGCAAGTCATGTGATCGAGTTGGACCTTAGTGCTTCAGCATTGTTGTTGTGTTTTCGTTATATTTGTTATGTAACAGTACGTACACGTACTTATGGCGGAGGTTGTATGCTATGTGATTTTGTATTCAATAAATCTATCTACGTAACAGTTCATCTGGGTACTATCGTATAACTCGCCTAAACGTGCGGCTGTGGTGTCGTCTTTGTCGGGGAATCCCCATTGTACAGCCCTGCCGCGTCACTTTTCCTGCTTGACAATACCTGACCTGCCCTGACCTGCCTCGTGGAGTTACCGCCACGAGGATTTGAATGTATTTTTTTTCTTACTTATGTCAGCTTATTTCAACGTACATTCCTTCACGATATAATCTAAATATAATTGTGAAACTACTTACCCATCCCAAAACGTAAGGAAAACTCATAAGTATAGCATTTTTTTTAGCAACACTGTAAAATATGTATGCCACGTTTCTTTATATGCTTATAAATATCTTATCCTTAATAAGTTTACTGTTCTTTCATACGCTGTAATACTAAGATTAAATGTGTATGCATATTTGCTGATCATATTTGCTATGGTATTACTTATATTAGAACATTTCTATATCGCGGGCTAGGAGACACTCGGCAGGGCTGTACAATGAGGATTCCCCTACAAAGACCACACCACAGCCGCATATTTAGAGGAGTACTATTATATTCATAGAAATAGGGCCAACAAGATATTGGGATTTATTGCTAGGTGTGTGATAAATAGAAGTTTTGAAGTCATTCTGAGGCTGTATTTAGCGATAGTTAGTTAGACCCCACCTAGATTATGCAGCTCAGTTTTGCTCCCCTTATTATAGGAAGGATATAGGCTCCTTGGAGGCAGTTCAGAGAAGAACGACCAGGATGATTCAAGGGCTGAGAAATTTACCCTACAATGATAGATCAAAACGATTTAATCTCCACTCCCTAGAGAAAAGGAGGGCAAGAGGGGATATGATTGAGGTTTTCAAAAATTGGTAAAAGGAACTAATAAGGGAAACATTGATCAGGTTCTAGAAATTATTAGTCAGGATAGGCCACGTGAAAATGGATACAAGCTAGAAAAACTTAGATTCAGGACAAATCTAGGTAGCTATATTGGTTCACTAACAGAGTGGTGAACGACTGGAATAGACTGGCTAGACACGTAGTAAATGCTAAGTCAAATAGGTAGCTTTAAAAGACGGTTGGACGAGAATATGGATAGGGATGAAGGGTGGGATGGATAAATATTGAATTATTCTAAGAGTGGGAGACAAGGAACTGTCTCATATAGGTCATCAACTGGCCTCTTGCAGTCTCCTCATTTCTTATGTTCTTATGTTCTTAGGCCGGGTTCACACGAGGCACTTTTAGTGGTCAGTGGCCACCATTTAAAATGGTCACCATTAAAAAATGGTCACCATTCGGTGGCGGCCACTGATGAGGTCAGTGTCATCATGGATCTAATGAAAGTAGCAGCTGTCAAAATAGAACACACATCTCTTCATCTTCATCTTTACCATGAGAGCGTAGACAGTTGCTATTTTCATGAGATCCATGATTACACTGACCTCATCAGTGGCTGCCACCGAGTGGTGACCATTTTTCAATGGCGACCATATTTTAATGGCGGCCACTGACCACTGAAAAGTGTTTCGTGTGAACCCGAGGGTTCACACGAGGACATGTCCTGGTGCGTCACTCGCTTCGGTCACTGCTCAACATTCCTTTCACCACTTTAGTGATGTTAGGTGTTGTGTTGTGAGGTGTTGCAGTATAATGATGATTGGAGCAAACAACAATGAGAGGATGCCGCTTGAATAGTTAGTATTATATTCATGTTCCTGGCCGGCAGCTCTCGGGCGCAAGTCACTGCTTACTTGAATTCCCAAGTCTCTCACACTATATGACTTTCCTAATAAGGTAGTATAATTTAATGTGTAGTCTACAGGTCTATTACCCTATACCTACGTTCATAATGCCATATATGTTGAACAATTGTTCAACCCAAACTAAACTTTAGTTTTTGAAGAGAAAGTCTCACAGAAAACATTGAATGTCACAAACTAAACATTTCCGACATATACAGTAAACCCTCTATAAATCGGATCAATTGGGGGAGCTCCTTGTCGATATATCCGAATATCCGATATATCCGATCATAGACTACATTATACTTGACTGGACACTCGCGACAATCGCTGACAGACGATATTACATTTCGGTCCTATAGATTCCGCTGCTATGAGTGATGACAGATAATACTTCATATATCAGTTCATATTCTACTTAGGACATTGTATTTTATGTCTTTACAATCAGTAATGATTGCTGAACCATGGCTGAACATAAAAATATATTTTACAACTTTTGCAAATAGGAAATTAACATAAAGATTACAAGTTTGAGTGAAAAATCGTGTGGGAGTTGTGTATAAAGCCTATTGTTTATAGCAAAAAAATCTGGCAAATTCGCAATAATTTCAGAAATAAAACATCACATATTGTGAAATCACCATTCCTGAATATGATTTGATTGTGATCAAATGTCATATAATCGTTATATCGGCTGGGGAATGAATTTTTCACAACAATTCGTGGCGCGAAAGGCAAAAGGCGAAAGAGGTCACAAGAAGAAGAAGAAGACCAAAACAATCCTTTACAAAGGTCAACAACATAAATAGTTCAATTCATTGGTCCCATGACGCTATTATAAGTCTCATGGAAAATGTTCATGAGCAGAAGAAGAAGAAGAAGAGAAGTGCTTCCTCCATAACGGCTTGTGTTGTTGTTATGATCAGCTGATTCCACAAGATTAGTTCTTCTACGTGTGTGACGAGACTGGTAGTCGTATCGCTGTAAATCCCGGGAAAACGGAAGCCAGGCTAGCGTTAGCAAAACCTAGTGTGACCGTAGCTTCATCAGCTTCTATTGTATACTCTGAATCATGCTTGAAATAAGATTTGAAACTATTTCCAAATATTTTGTTTGTTTTCTACGTTTTCACTGTGCATGGCAGGATAAAAGGAAAAGTACGTACGCCGGGAAAGTGATGTATGGTGATAAGATCATTGGAAAGAACATTGCTAGATAGAAGAGGAGGAGGAGGCAATGAAACCAACAAGCTGACTAGAGACCATCACCAATAAGGAATCACAATGGAGTTATTTTACACAGTCTCTGAGAAACGCTCTCTCAATGACACTCAGCAAACATCGTAAGTTGATTAGGAATGTTACGTTTTTTTCTTCTTGATGTTATTTATGGGTATATGAAAGTATGAGTGAAGTATGAGTATGAGTGAATTGATTACGAGTGACTTAGGGTGTTGTGTTCAAGTTTTGGTTATATTTTACAATTACTCTCTCAACACTAAGGTATTGTGTATCCTGCCATGCTCAGTGAAAACGTAGAAAACAAACAGAATATTTGGAAATAGTTTCAAATCTTATTTCAAGCATGCATGTATATTAAAGTTAAAGTTAAAGTTGCATGGGTTTCAGTTCCGGTATCCATCAATGAAGATGCTCTCCAGAACGTCAGCCAGGCAAGCCCAATCACCCACTGTGGTGCCCGACCACAGCAGTTCCTTCCCATTAAACAGCTTAAGCATCACAAGCCCGGGCGGGGACTCGATCTGCCGACCAAGCGAATGCAAGACCAGCACGCTACCACTGTACTAGCCAGGAGGCTACATTGGCTATGTATGTATGCGTTTTCAGTTTAAAATTCCAATATTCCTGAAAATTATTGCAAATATGGTGTTTTTATTGGTGTCTTAGGATTTAATAATTGTCGCCCACCGATAACGTATGTTGACTAATTTGTTTTTGTTGCTCATCAACATATTCTTCACATCACTCTGAGGTGTTTGCTTTTTGTTTGAGGTTTCTATGATGATTTTAAGTATTTTATTCAAATAAAACAAACAAAAAATCGCCTCAGAACACATTTGCGAAAGACCCGATTTCGAGTGCACAGTCACGTATGGTGTATTCTATGGTATTGCATATTAATATAGACTACATGGGCTATGCATGTAAGTGTTTTCAGATTGAAATTCCAATATTCCTGGAAATTATTGCAAATTGTGTTTTTCTTGGTTTCTTAGGATTTAATAATTGTCGCCCACCTATGACGTATGTTGACTAATTTGTTTTTGTTGCTCATAAACATATTCTTTACATCACTCTGAAGTGTTTGCTTTTTATTTGAGGTTTCTATCTTAATTCTAAGTATTTTATTTGATTTTTCTAAAAATCTGCCGTAGGGCCTGTTTGCAAAAGGTCCGATTTCGAGTGTCCAGTCAAGTATAGTGTAGTCTATGATCCGATTTATCCTGCTACACGAGCAAAATAACTAAAACACTTTTTAGCATCCAGACTTAATAGATAATAATTGTACTTTTAAACTTACCTGTATTTATGTATGTTACTTATATGCTCTGTCATCAAATATAAGTTCTGGAACCTCGGGTGTAGTGACGAGAATTGTGTGCGTGTGTATTTAAAAGCTGAAAGAGCCGTTTGGGAGCCGAAAGAGCCGGCTCTATTGAGTGAACAAAAACGAAAGAATCGGCTTCCTGAAAAAAGCCGGAATTCCCATGACTAAAACTGACCAAGGTGCAACGTGCATCAGCGTGGGTGGCTGGTTTGACGGAAAACTATACCGGATGCCCGCCGCATATATCGCCGCCGTCCGATTTAGATAAAAAAAAATTCGGTGGCTGTATAGTCCGATATATCCGATATCCGATTTATACATATCCGATATATAGAGGGTTTACTGTATATGTAATTAAGAAAATCTTCAAAATGCATCAGGTAGTGCAAAATTATAACCCTGAATTCTCTAGAGCGTTCTGGTGAAGATGTAAAATAGTAGGGGAGAGGAGTGAGGATTCGGACACTTTTTATTTTTTAATTTATAGAGCCAAAATTTGATGCAGTAGAATTGTCTTTTGCAGCTAAATACGTAGCCTCATCATATGTGTTTTTGTAGTAAATAGGCAAAGAGATACACTCCGATAGATTTGAAGCTATAGATCGTCATATGGAAATTTCCAAAGTGTCCGAATCCTCTCTACTGGTAGTGAAGATACGGACATGAGGGTGTGACGATCTGGACATTTATTACAACTGGTATTTGATATATGGGGTAGATATGATTCCTTTGCCTTGGTCGGCAACTCATCTACGGGAGTTAAATGATGAATAAAAAGTAAATACCATGTGAAACATTCTTCATTGAAAAACTTTTTTTATGCAAAACTGAAACAAAAGTTGAAATATTCTTGCCTTCATTAAAAACTAGGCCTATCATATGAAACATTGCTCAATTGAAAAACTTCAATTCCTCATAATGATAAATAAACTGATACAATTCCTCAAAATTAGGCTATAGATCTGCATAAACAGATTATTTTCTGTTCTGTAATAGGCCTATGAGAATAGGATTAACATGAATTTAACAAGATTCAATCAATATTCTATCGAATATTGTATCTTACAAAGCTGATTGCAAAGTTAAAATATCTCTGCCTTCTTTTAACACGGCTCAACTGGAAGCACTCCAATTATTAACACTTTACTAAGGCTCGCATTATCATTAACATTGGGGAATGTGAAGCAATTAGCTCTAAGCCTACTTCTCAGTGATTTCCTCAAATAGGAAACCTGATACTCATCATCATCATCCAAATTGCTGATTAATTTACCTACATTAAACACTCTGCTACCTTTTAATGGATCTATTCCGACTAGGACGAAATCACTTTCTTCTGGGACTTTATCAACAAAGCCAACCTCTTTATCTCCAAACTCCTCCTTCGAAATGACAGAAGATTGATTGTGAAGCTTATCTGATAAGAGAGTTTCAAGTTGATGGAGCCAAAAGATGAAAAATATTATCGATAATAAATAATCACACACAAACTCAAGGTGTCTAAGGAAAAAGATTTGTTTATAAGGAATATTGCTTAGTATATAATATAATATATTATATTATAATATATGGTTAAACTGGAGAATAGGTCCGTGTCACGTACAAACACGAAACTCACATATCAGTTAGAAGACTCGGTAGTGGTTCCATAAACGTTAAAAAAAAATGAGGTGCTCACTTCTAATGTGGCCATAATAGCACTCGAAAGTGTGGCGACATTCAACAGTTTTTAAGTCCAGCAAGCTCCCTCCCTCTGTAAAGTAAACACTGAACTGATTATCTTTTGTTTATGACTGTGATTTGTGGGTAATGGCATATAAGGATTTCATGATATCTATAGAATTCAACTCACCAATCGTGGTGCCACCCGTCACTGCCATTCGCGCCGCTACCAATCACAGCCTTCCACACAAGGCTCAGTTACGCTTTTGTTTTGTTTTAGGGACACGTCAGGTGTACCGATACAGGTTCATTGTCACTTGTTGATATGGCGTCCAGTGGATTACACCTTCCAGAAAATCTTCCAGTGTCTTGTGAAGGATGTTATTTGTCCTATGGCGATTTTTGTGGGACATATTTCAACGACTGTGAAGGGTTACTAAAACTGTTAATCAGACATGGTTTAGTGCCAGTGGAGGGAGTTAAAAAGGAAAGTACCAGTGTTTGGGAGGAGGAAAAGATACTTTGTGGGTTATTTAGCGACCGCAATGTTTAAAATGAGGTATGCAGATGTCAAGAAGAGGTTTCACGTGTTTCTCAATGAAGCCGCGAAACTCTACCTACCTCCATCGCCTGAACAATAACCACACCACACCGGTAAGTCATAACGGTATAATTTTGGAGTGCCTTTGTTATGTTAGTATGTGTCCTACAGAGATTCCAGGGGGGGGGGGGCGCAGCTCCTTCTGCTAGGTTAGGTTAGGTTAATGTCCTAGCGGGGGATCCTTGGTTAGGTTAGGTTAGGTTAGCTTCAGGTTAGGTTAGGTTAGGTTAGGTTCGGTTCAGGTTAGGTTAGGTTAGGTTAGGTTAGGTTAGGTTATGGTTAGGTTAGGTTAGGTTAGGTTAGGTTAGGTTAGGTTAGGTTAGGTTAGGTTAGGTTAGGTTAGGTTAGGTTAGGTTAGGTTAGATTAGCAGTGTGGGGTGAGCCCACCCCTGCTAGATTGTTAGGTTAGGAAATTTCGAATTATTTTTATTTTCGAAATTTTTTCAATTTTGAACGCCCATATTTCGCTTATTTTTCATCCTTCCCCAAAACCCCCGATTCCCCAGGCTCCTCCAAGCTTGTTGGAAGAGATAGGGGTATTACTTAACTTTATGCCATTAAACAGTAGATGGTATGGCTACCCTCAGCTTGTTGCTCTTACTATTTACATCATTTTCACTGATCACACTACCTGTCGGAAATGAATAATAACGCTGCAATACGTCCGGGAATGTGGTGCGTCTGGGGACTTTTTTTTCTAAGTCCAGAGACTTAAACATAAACAAACAAACACTATCAATTGTTTATAGCATGGGCTTGTGGGTAACTACTGAGAGAATTCTTATAGTATCTATATTTCCTCTGTCCAATGACGTGCCACCACTTCTTAAGAGCACCAGCTGTGCCAATGAGAGCTTGCTATATGTAATAGTAGACGGGGCATAGGTAGGAAGACAGGTCAGGAGACATTTTTTGTGATCAATTCTGTCATGGCTACCATTGAGATAATTTGTGAAGGTTGCGAATTCGATTATTGGGAAATTATCGCAAAATTTCATTCCAAAAACGATTTGTGTTACGAGTTTCTGAGGGAACACGGCGTCCTACCAGCACCTGTTCAGTGTCCCCAGTGTGTGGCTCCTTGGAGGAATAGTAGATGACCCACAGCCAGGAACTTCATGCTCTCGTTAAGGTATTGTGAGTTATGCAATTATACTTGGTAAATTTGCAATTCAACCAATAATTAGGTTATGTTAGGTTATGTTAGGTTACAACAGTGTCAGCGGGGGTCCAGGGGGGGAGGGCGCAGCCCCCCCCGGTTAGGATAGGTTAGGGTAAATTAGGTTAGGTTAGGTTACAACAGTGTCACCAGGGGGGTCCACGGGGGGCGAAGCCCCCCGGTTAGGATAGGTTAGGACATAGACTACACCATACTTGACTGGACACTCGAAATCTGACCTTTTGCAAACAGGCCCTACGGCAGATATTTAGAAAAATCAAATAAAATACTTAGAAATAAGATAGGAACCTCAAATAAAAAGCAAACACTTCAGAGTAATGTAGAGAATATGTTTATGAGCAACAAAAACAAATAAGTCAACGTACGTCATCAGTGGGCCACAATTATTAAATCCTAAGAAACCAAGAAAAACACAAAATTTGCAATAATTTCCAGGAATATTGGAATTTCAATCTGAAAACACTTACATGCATAGCCCATGTAGTCTATATTGATATGCAATACCATAGAATACACCATACGTGACTGTGCACTCGAAATCGGGTCTTTCGCAAATGTGTCCTGAGGCGATTTTTTGTTTGTTTTATTTAAATAAAATACTTAAAATCATCATAGAAACCTCAAACAAAAAGCAAACACCTCAGAGTGATGTAAAGAATATGTTTATGAGCAACAAAAACAAATTAGTCAACATACGTCATAGGTGGGCGACAATTATTAAATCCTGACACCAATAAAAACACCAAATTTGCAATAATTTCCAGGAATATTGGAATTTCAATCTGAAAACACTTACATGCATAGCCCATGTAGTTTATATTAATATGCAATACCATAGAATACACCATATGTGACTGTGCACTCGAAATCGGGTCTTTCGTAAATGTGTCCTGAGGCGATTTTTTGTTTCTTTATTTGAATAAAATACTTAAAATCATCATAGAAACCTCAAACAAAAAGTAAACAACTCAGAGTGATGTGAAGAATATGTTTATGAGCAACAAAAACAAATTAGTCAACATACGTCATCGGTGGGCGACAATTATTAAATCCTAAGACACCAATAAAAACATCATATTTGCAACAATTTCCAGGAATATTGAAATTTTAAACTGAAAACGCATACATACATAGCCAATGTAGTCCATACTAATATACATGCATGCTTGAAATAAGATTTGAAACTATTTCCAAATATTCTGTTTGTTTTCTACGTTTTCACTGAGCATGGCATTAGTCAACATACTTCATCGGTGGGCGACAATTATTAAATCCTAAGAAACCAAGAAAAACACAAAATTTGCAATAATTTCTAGGAATATTGGAATTTCAACCTGAAAACACTTACATGCATAGCCCATGTAGTCTATATTAATATGCAATACCATAGAATACACCATACGTGACTGTGCACTCGAAATCAGGTCTTTCGCAAATGTGTCCTGAGGCGATTTTTTGTTTGTTTTATTTGAATAAAATACTTAAAATCATCATAGAAACCTCAAACAAAAAGCAAACAACTCAGAGTGATGTGAAGAATATGTTTATGAGCAACATAAACAAATTACCTGAAAACACTTACATGCATAGCCCATGTAGTCTATATTAATATGCAATACCATAGAATACACCATACGTGACTGTGCACTCGAAATCAGGTCTTTCGCAAATGTGTCCTGAGGCGATTTTTTGTTTGTTTTATTTGAATAAAATACTTAAAATCATCATAGAAACCTCAAACAAAAAGCAAACAACTCAGAGTGATGTGAAGAATATGTTTATGAGCAACATAAACAAATTAGTCAACATACGTCATCGGTGGGCGACAATTATTAAATCCTGACACCAATAAAAACACCATATTTGCAATAATTTCCAGGAATATTGGAATTTTAAACTGAAAACGCATACATACATAGCCAATGTAGTCCATACTAATATACATGCATGCTTGAAATAAGATTTGAAACTATTTCCAAATATTCTGTTTGTTTTCTACGTTTTCACTGAGCATGGCAGGATACACAACACCTTAGTGTTGAGAGAGTAATTGTAAAATATAACCAAAACTTGAACACAACCCCCTAAGTCACTCATAATCAATTCACTCATACTCATACTTCACTCATACTTTCATATACCCATAAATAACATCAAGAAGAAAAAACGTAACATTCCTAATCAACTTACGATGTTTGCGGAGTGTCATTGAGAGAGCGTTTCTCAGAGACTGTGTAAAATAACTCCATTGTAATTCCTTATTGGTGATGGTCTCTAGTCAGCTTGTTGGTTTCATTGCCTCCTCCTCCTCTTCTATCTAGCAATGTTCTTTCCAATGATCTTATCACCATACATCACTTTCCCGGCGTACGTACTTTTCCTTTTATCCTGCCATGCTCAGTGAAAACGTAGAAAACAAACAAAATATTTGGAAATTGTTTCAAATCTTATTTCAAGCATGATTCAGAGTATACAATAGAAGCTGATGTAGAGAGTTAAGGGTGCTAACGCTAGTCTGGTTTCCGTTTTCCCTGGATTTACAACGATACGACTACCAGTCTGGTCACACTAACTTTGTGGAATCAGCTGTTCATAACAACAACACAAGCCGTTATGAAGGAAGCACTTCTCTTCTTCTTCTTCTGCTCATGAACATTTTCCATGTGACTTATAATAGCGTCATGGGACCAATTAATTGAACTATTTATGTTGTTGGCTTTTCTGTAAAGGTTTGTTTTGGTCTTCTTCTTCTTGTGACCTCTTGATCATGTCATGCGAGAAATAAATGCTATATTTGCATCGAATTAAAATTTATACTTGGGTGTTTTCTTGTATTGTCGTCTATCCTATTTTTCTCATACTCATAAAACGTCATTGAATAAAGAAGTGCAATATTTTTTTTGTTGCATATATACTGAATAAACGATAGTTTCTCAGTACGGACGTCTTACCGTCACACAGCTCACTTTTCTCACAAGCTCAGCTACGCGCCACAAATTGTTGTGAAAAATTAATTCCCAAGCCGATATAACGATAATATGACATTTGATCACAATCATATCATATTCAGGAATGGTGATTTCACAATATGTGATGTTTTATTTCAGAAATTATTGCGAATTTGCCAGAAATTTTAGCTATAAACAATATGCTTTATACACAACTCCCACACGATTTTTCACTCAAACTTGTAATCTTTATGTTAATTTCCTAATTGCAAAAGTAAAATCATCTTTTAGGTTCAGCCATGGTTCAATAATCATTACTGATTGTAAAGACATGAAATACAATGTCCTAAGTAGAATATGAACTGATATATGAAGTATTATCATAGCAGCGGAATCTATAGGACCTAAATGTAAATCGTCTGTCAACGATTGTCGCGAGTGTCCAGTCAAGTATAGTGTAGTCTATGATTCACTCATACTCATACTTCACTCATACTTTCATATACCCATAAATAACATCAAGAAGAAAAATTTAACATTCCTAATCAACTTACGATGTTTGCTGAGTGTCATCGAGAGAGCGTTTCTTAGAGACTATGTAAAATAACTCCATTGTAATTCCTTATTGGTGATGGTCTCTAGTCAGCTTGTTGGTTTCATTGCCTCCTCCTTCTCTTCTATCTAGCAATGTTCTTTCCAATGATCTTATCACCATACATCACTTTCCCAGCGTACGTACTTTTCCTTTTATCCTGCCATGCTCAGTGAAAACGTAGAAAACAAACAAAATATTTGGAAATAGTTTCAAAACTTATTTCAAGCATGATTCAGAGTATACAATAGAAGCTGATGTAGAGAGTTAAGGGTGCTAACGCTAGCCTGGTTTCCGTTTTCCCTGGATTTACAGCGATACGACTACCAGTCTGGACACACTAACTTTGTGGAATCAGCTGTTCATAACAACAACACAAGCCGTTATGGAGGAAGCACTTCTCTGCTTCTGCTCATGAACATTTTCCATGAGACTTATAATAGCGTCATGGGACCAATGAATTGAACTATTTATGTTGTTGGCCTTTGTGTAAAAGTTTGTTATGGTCTTCTTCTTCTTCTTGTGACCTCTTGATCATGTCATGCGAAAAGTAAATGCTATATTTGCATCGAATTAAAATTTATATTTGGGTGTTTTCTTGTATTGTCGTCTATCCTATTTTTCTCATACCCATAAAACGTCATTGAAAAAAAAAGTGCAATATTTTTTTGTTGCATATATACTGAATAAACGATAGTTTCTCAGTACGGACGTCTCGCCGTCACACGTTCAGCTACGCGCCACGAATTGTTGTGAAAAATTCATTCCCAAGCCGATATAACGATAATATGACATTTGATGACAATCAAATCATATTCAGGAATGGTGATTTCACAATATGTGATGTTTTATTTCTGAAATTATTGCGAATTTGCCAGAAATTTTTGCTATAAACAATATGCTTTATACACAACTCCCACACGATTTTTCACTCAAACTTGTAATCTTTATGTTAATTTCCTATTTGCAAAAGTTGTAAAATATTTTTTTATGTTCAGCCATGGTTCAGCAATCATTACTGATTGTAAAGACATGAAATACAATGTCCTAAGTAGAATATGAACTGATATATGAAGTATTATATGTCATCACTCATAGCAGCGGAATCTATAGGACCGAAATGTAAATCGTCTGTCAGCGATTGTCGCGAGTGTCCAGTCAAATATAGTGTAATCTATGGTTAGGATAAATTAGATTAGATCTGGGGAATTTTTCCTAAATCTAGGTAAATTCCCCTAGATTTTTCACTCACATATGCCTCCCCCCAAAAAAAACCCGATTCCCCACGGTCCCCCAAGCTTGTTGAGGGGGTTGGTGGGGTGTGGGTAGAGATAGGGAATATTGGCATAAAGTATAAATTTACCGAGATAGGGGGGATTGGTGGGGAATCGGGGTGACGGACTTATTCTCCAGAATTACCTAATATATACTGTAGTATATAGCATATAATACATAATATAGTTATAGTATATTACTTGATAATTGCTAGTTAACATCTCTCATTGTGTAATTATAATCAGTATTACAGGTGGGATGTCCGAATCCTCACTCTCCTAGGTGTCCGAATGCTCCTGCACATAGAAATATTTAAAAAATTCCCTCAGTTCAAAATTAGTGGCAGCTTTCAATAAGAACATAAGAAATGGGGAGACTGCAAGAGGCCAGTTAATGATCTACACGAGGCAGCTCCTTGTCCCCCACCCTTGGAATAATCCAATATTTAGCCATTCCACCTGTCACCCCTATCCATACTGATCCAACCGTCTTTTAAAGCTAACTATTGACTCAGGTAACAGCTGCTATATCTCCGTAATACAATACAGATTCGCCCTCAATAATGACTAAACACATTCTTAGTATATTCAGGTTATTATATTAACTCGAACAATTACATAAGAAATGCGAAAAAACAACAAAAACTAACCTCCGTCGAAAAGAAAGTGTCATCAGCTGAGTGCTGACGAAACTCTACAATCCAGGGATGTTAACTTTTCTAGCCCATATTGTCGTACCGAGCCACCGAAATTATCGTATTTTGAAGTATATTATCGTACATCCAAAGGAAAAGTAATACACACCTCAAAACTGCACTATTACACTTTATACATAGTTCCTACGTGACGTCACACATCCGGTGTTCAGGAGGTCAGCCGCCATTTTGAAAGGCAAACAAACAACATTGTCTTACAACAGATGGTCAAGAAACGTCCTAAAACCCGACTATTGATAACACAACACCTACTGTACCTAACTGTCTATATACAGAGGCGATATTAAATAACAGACTTGATAGGCAAACACCTTAATTATATCAGACATGTAAGTAATAACCTCGGGAGAAGACACTAATGTTATCTCCATATTATTCCTCAACTACTTTCATTTTCAATTTTTACACAAAGCAGTCTCCCAAACATGTACGTACATAGTTTTCTACATACTTGTATTCATTGATGTATATGGATTTATGTCTTGAATGTTTGTTTATAATCTAAGATCTAATCTATTGTATTTTACAAGTCAATAAATTTTCTTGGTTTTCTATCATGTTTACCTAAAAGGACATTATTTTTTAAGTAAATTACAACAATAATTTAATATGAATACTCAGATGGTTTGGACACCTGAAAAGACTGGGTGAGTTGCCAAGAAGGATGTATAATGCTGGGATCACTTTCTGGGTAACGTAATCCTTCTATTGCCACTTAGAAAACAATATGAAAACATAAAGCTCATAAAAAAATAACTATTATTGTTAATTGAAAAGTTAAAATCAAGAATGGATAAATTTTTATTTAGGTTAGGTTAGGTTATTTTCTTAAGTAATTTACTGTCGAGCAATTGATGGTTTGAGAAATTATTTCTTGAGCAATTTACTGTCGAGCAATTGACTTCGAGAAATTTACCTAGATTCAGGCTATAATATGGCAATCAGGAAAAAAAATCTAAAGTAAAATGCCTAACTTTTGAGTAATGAAATATAAAAAGCTTATATAACCGAACCTAACTGAGCCAAACCATAACTAACCAAACCTATATCTAACCATAACCTAACGCAACCTAACCGGTATTAATTTACATCTTCATCAGAATGCTCTAGAGAATTTAGGGCGGTACTTTTGCATTACCTGTTGCATTTTGATAAGGTTTTCTTAATCCAAATTCCGTCGCAAATTCTTAGTTTGTGAGATATTCAATGTTTTCTGTGAGATCTCTTCGAAAAGTAAAGTTTAGTTTCGTTTTAACAAGGTTCTAATATTTGTCAATGTAGGTTAGGGTTTTGGTTAATTTTGGTTATGTTATGTTAGGTTCAGGTAAAGATTCGTAAGACGACCCAGTCTTTTTTTGACAAAGCAATTTTTTTTCTGATAGATTTTGATATGTTTTGAATTAATCTGATGTTTGTTTGTTATGCCAGGCAATTTTTTTTCTAAGTAAAAATATCCACAAGAAAGTCAGATTAATTCAAAACCATCAAAATCAATAGGAAAAAAATTTCTTTCAGTAAACCTAAGCAAACCAAATTAAAACTAATCTAACCTAAGCAAATCTAAGTAAGACTAACCTAACTAATGTCCCTGTGGATACCTTAAAGGCCCTCAATTCTTCAAATGTGTAAGCATTCGTCGAATTCACCAGATAGTTTAAAATGTATATGTATGTTATGGCCGGAAGGCATTTATGGTCACTACTAAACTTCTGTTTCGGCACTTCGTAGGGGTCAACGCCAATACATTCTGTCTTCTGGACATACCTATCGTATGTTTGCTTATCCAAACCATCTATATACTTCTTTTTCGGTGGTTTTGACGACATGGTGGTAGTGTTTATCTATACTATTGTAGGGCTCGCGCGATATCGACAATGAAGTTTTGCCTCTCAATATGGCGGACCGCGCTAAGCATCATGGGTAATCCTTCGGCCGTGGGAACTATGTATTGATCATTGCATTTCATTCATAAATGTTTCCTACACACACAAACATACATCGATCATATATACGTCATATAAATACTTGTATAATAAAATACACTTTGAAAAATGAGTATGCACATTATGTAAGCTTGGCATGTATAATAATAATTATATAAACTGAAAATAAATAAAAGCTTACCTCGTTAATGTGCTTATTAACGCCACCCAGTCGTGTCAGTTGCAATTGTCACTGAGGTGACGCCGTGACGGTCACACTCTGACAAGTCCACAGTCTACTTACCTACTTACTTAGTCTACTTAGTCGAATCTAGAGGGTCTTCCTCACAGCTGTGGTGATCCACCGCTGCTGCTGGTCCGGGAGTCCTCCTTCAGGAGAGCCAGAGAGTTAGAGGCTGCCCTGCAGTGAGCCGTGTAGCCTGAGATAGGAGGCTCATCTGGCAGCGTTTGCAGAAAGTTGTCCAGGTTCTTTTTAAATTTGATGACCGAGCAGCCAGTGGTGTCTCTGACGTGTCTAGGAAGCACATTAAAGAGTCTGAGGCCACTATATGTCAGACTGGAGGCAAGGAGATTTTTTATTCTTACTGGAGTTGTTGAAGAGAAAGCACGTCTCTCACATGAGCGACCGGTGCGCTCACTTTCTTTTGTTTTCAGTAGTTGGTTGATGGGGTCAGGCACTTGCTTATCCAGTATCTTCCACACATATATGACCCTATATCTCTCTCTTCTTCTCTGTTGAGAGTATAGCCCCAATTTTTGGAGACGCTGCCAGTAATTGAGCCCCTTCATACCTTTTATTGTCCTGGTGAAAGCCCTCTGTACCGACTCCAGCTCCTGTATTTCGCCCTTCTTGTGAGGTGACCACAGCTGGCTGCAATAGTCGAGTACTGGCTGTATGAGGGCCTTCCACAGTGCCAACATGACCTCTTGCTCCCTTGACCTGAAGGTACGGAAGACCCAGCCGACCATCCTCCTGGCTTTGGTGGTTGTCTCTTTTATGTGGTGCCGGAAGGTGGCATCATCATTCATGTGAGCACCAAGACACTTGACAACGTGACTTGGTGTAATGTCTTGCTGTCCACCTGTATACAAATTGGTGGAGCTTTTTATTTCTGTATTGGGCCCAATTCTCAGTAGTTCAAAATTTTCATCATTAAATTTCATGTTGTTTGCCTCAGCCCATTTGTAAATTTTCTGTAAGATCAGCTGTAGCTTAGTGACATCACTCTCCTCACTAATCCTGTGGCTTAGAGTGGTGTCATCGGCAAAGGATGACAGAAAGGAGTCGTCAACCACGTCCTCCATGTCGGCCATCAGGACCAGGAAGAGCAGAGGACCGAGTACAGAGCCTTGAGGGACGCCACTGATGACTTCTTGCTGTGATTTGAAGCCATCAACAGCGACTGTCTGTTTCCTACATGTAAGGAAGCCATGCAGCCACACACCTAGCCTCCCCGTTATACCCATGGCCCTCAGCTTATGGAGGAGGACGCCGTGATCGACTCGGTCGAAGGCCTTAGCGAAATCCAGATACACGACGTCCACATTTCTTCCTTCAGCAAGTCCTTGAAGCAGCCACTCATAGTGGGCAAGCAGGTTGGAGAGGCATGATCTCCCTTTACGGAACCCATGCTGTGAGCCACTCATGAGGTCATTATCATCTAGGTGGGTGATGATTGTGTCTCTAACTATTTTCTCAAAGATTTTTACGAGGTGGGAGGTGAGGGCCACTGGTCTGTAGTTTTTGGCTTGGGTTCTGTCTCCCCCTTTGTGGATTGGAGAGATTACTGCCTCCTTCAATACGATTGGGATGATGCCGGTGTCCAGGGAGCATCGCCAGATCTTGTAGAGGAGGCTTGCCAGTGCTTCTTTGCATTTTATCAGGAGGATGGACGGCACACCATCAGGTCCTGCAGCAGAGTTCACCTTGAGTTCACCGATGGCTCTCTGCAGGTCAGCTGGGGAGAAGGTAATGTTGGCCAGACTTTGGTGGTGTTGGATGTGATCCTTGAAGAATTCGGTGGAGTCATGTACAATCTTTGAAGGTTTAGGCTGTGATAAAACTTTAATGTATTGTTGAGACAGTATATGACATGTTTCTTCAGGGTTCTTTGATATTTCTCCATTCTCTGCTTGAAGGGGACCAACTCTGACCTGTGTTTTGGAAAACTTTTTGCAGTACTTGAAAAAGAACTTGGGGTTGATCTTTATGTTATGCACTGCCTGGTTTTCTTCCCAGTCTCGCTGCTTTTCATGGGACTCCTTAATTTTCCTCTCAACAACGTGGACTTTGGTTAAAAGTGAGCTCTTCTGTTTTTCACTTGTTGCCTTGAGGATTCGTTTATATAAGGAAGCTCGTCTCCTCATCATTATTTTTCGCTCTCTCGGAATGTTGCTTCTTCTGTTTACTTGCCTTTTCGCTGGAACGTTGCCTTCACAAACCCTTTGGATGGTGGTGAGTAGGCTGTCCAGCATAGCCTCAGGGTCATCATTGTCAAGTATTGACTCTCAGTCTGTATCCCTCAGCTCAGCATTAATGCACTCCCAGTTTATTTCACTGCTGAAAAAATTTTGAGTAGGGAATGCATTCTTCTTTGTAGATCTGGTCTCTTCAGGTAGTGTTGATTTTTTGTAGTTAGTGTTTATTCTGAGGAGATTGTGGTCAGAAAAGATAGTTTTTTCTGCAGAAATACTGTTAATTGCGTCACTGTTGTTGGTGAAAAATAGGTCAAGAATATTGTTAGCCCTGGTTGGTTCGTATATTTTTTGATTAATTAAGGAACGTGGAATCTGTCATATCTAGTAGAAGTTCAGCTTGAGACTTTTCGGCAAATGTGCTCCCAGTTGGAATTCCTTCAGGCCACTTTAGGAAAGGAAAGTTGAAGTCCCCAGTGAGGATAATATCAGGTGTGGGGGTTGCTAATGAGTCCATCAGGTGACAGTGACAGATGTAAAAATCTTAAACCGTTATTAGAACTTATTTATTGTTGCCATGTATTGTTTCCCCTTTTCACTCATACCCTTATACGTCAAAGGGAACTTATGAAATATAACCGAAAGAAATTCACCCTTAGGCTACCCCGCACTATGAGTCAAGATTGAAAGCGATCGAGAGACCACGTCAATCTCTCCCTCTCTGTTGCCGCGCCTCTCTTCAAAATCATTCTCTCTCTCTCTCTCTCTCTCTCTCTCTCTCTCTCTCTCTCTCTCTCTCTCTCTCTCTCTCTCTCTCTCTCTCTCTCTCTTTTATTTTTTTATTTTTTATTAAAACATATGACACAATTATGTACAGAAAGAACTTAAAGCTGTGCATTGGCGTGCACAGCTATATTAAAAGTTCCATGACACATGAAATATATACTACATAATAACTTATAATACATAATATATAATATTAGCACCACATCGTTAAAAAGTTCATGTTACGTGTGGGGCAGGAATGGTGTAGGGAGTGTGCCTCTCCAGGTGTTGGCGGCCATCTTTGTCTGCTGGTTGGACATATGTGGTACATCAGGCGTGGCCTCCGTGAAGCCGTTCCACAGTCGAGCTGCCCTGGCCATATAGGTCCGTTGGTGCTGCGACGTGTGGGAGAGGGGCACCACCACACGTTGATTTCCTGTTGCTGCTTGTCGCGTCGTCCTATGGGCTGGGTGAGGCGGCAGGCACAGCCGGGTGAGGTGGGGGGTGCGCAGCACCTGAGTCTTGTGACAGACAGTCAGGGCTGATACGTCCCTGCGGTGTTCGAGAGACGTCATGCTGGAAGGGATCTCCGCTTCTTCCCCCAGCAGTCGGAGGGCACGTCTCTGCACCGCGTCAAGGCGCCGGGTGTGAGTGGCGGCACCGGACATCCATGCCAAGGCACCATATTCCATACATGGACGAATCTGTGCCTTGTACAGAGTCAGGATGCCTCGGGAGTCGAGGCTTCCCGCCACCCTGCGAAGGGCAGACACACGCTGAGAGGTCTGGCGGGCTACAGACGTGATGTGTCGCTCTCTCTCTCTCTCTCTCTCTCTCTCTCTCTCTCTCTCTCTATCTCTCTCTCAACATCAACCATTTGATTTGTTACAAAATACTCCAGTTCCTTTTTTCAAATATCAAAATTTAACTTGCCACTCAATTATCGTAAATTCGTGTACGATTCTCAACTATGTATCGTACATCGTACGAGTAGCCATATTATCGTACAAATACGATAATTATCGTACAGTTAACGCCGCTGCTACAATCTACATGATAATAGTAAACAAAAGTCTCGCAATTTTTCGCAGTTTCTCGCATCTGTGGGTCCCATAGTCCATACGTTTTTCAGGACTGGTACTGTCCGGATCCTCCTGCGTCCGAAACCTATTCGCTCTCCCCCACTCTTTTTTCGTTCCATCTCAGTCTTCCACTTACTCAATCCCACACATTTTAATGTTCTGTCGATTTTACCTTTACATTTTCTTACACCCCACTGCTGTAGTAAGGCATTTGGACAAGGTGCCACACGTTAAAGCACATATGGGATTGACAGTGGGAAAAACTTACATAAATAATATAATTAAAATCTTGACAAAAATATGTTGTAATATAAAGCTAAACAGGTAAATAAGAAGTTTGTCATTAAATAGATAAACAATTAAGAAGGTTGTCTTTAAGACGTATGTTGAAGGTATGTGACTGATTATTCTTTAATTGTAGCTCAATAAAATCAATTATATGTTCGATTACTATACAATTTAAATTTAAGTAAGAACAGCTATAACTAACAAGATAGAAAAAAAAGGCTTCAAAACATGCCGCCATGAATCAAAAGATGACGCACGTAAACAAACTAGTGATGGGCGTTCCGGCTCTTTTCCGAGAATCGAATCTTTCGTTCTCGTTCACTCAAAAGAGCCGGCTCTTCCGGCTCCCAAACGGCTCTTTCAGCTCTCAAATACTTTTTATTTAAGTAGTTCCACATATTCTGTTTATAGTCTTTATAATTTAGAAGAAATTTCTTAGGATAACTTTGCTAGTTAGCTTTCAATACCTATTGATTTAAGGAAAGGTGAAAAAGCTTTCAAAAAATGTTTAATTTAAACCAAATATTTTTTGTTATCATTAACCGTTGGCGACAGTAGGCTTACTGAGGCACATATGTGGACTTGCCTCGCCTGTTATTTGGCGGACAGACAGAGAGACAAACAGACAGACAGACATACACACACACACACACACACACACACACACACACACACACACACACACACACACACACACACACACACACATATGATCTATTTTCTTTTTCATTTAATATTTATCTATAAGAGAGAAAGAGAGAGAGAGAGAGAGAGAGAGAGAGAGAGAATTTTTCGTTCACACACACACACACACACACACACACACACACACACACACACACACACACACACACACACACACACACACACACACATACACACACACGGTCACACATACACACACAAACATACTATCTATTTTCTTTCTTATTTAACATTTCTATATGAGAGAGAGAGAGAGAGAGAGAGAGAGAGAGAGAGAGAGAGAGAGAGAGAGAGAGAGAGAGAGAGAGAGAGAGAGAGAGACAGACAGACAATTTTTCGTTCATGGTCACACACACACACACACACACACGGTCACACACACACACACACACACACACACACACACACACACACACACACACACACACACACACACACACACACACATGTAGCGGTCTCCCCTTGAAACAGACAGCTTGCAACCACAGTTCTCTAATTATGTACATCGCTTAGCTATAACTATTATAAACCTTTTATTTTCATTATTTTCTTTATTTCAATATACTCATTATGTTTCTTTATTTATGTTTTTCTTTTGCTTTTATGTTTATGCATTTTGTTGCGCTGCAGACCAGCCCGTCAACATCAACTTGTCACGCTCTGTCGTCGGACAGGGCGCATACACCATTTATATATTTATTGTTAAAATTTATATTTTGTTTATTAATACCATATTTTTAATAATTATTAAATAAACCTTTAAAAAAAAAAAAAAAAAAAAAAAAAAGATAATTATTACATAATAAACCTTTAAAAAAAAAAAAAAAAAAAAAGATAATAATATACAGAGTTGCGCGCGGGTCGCGAGAGAGGGAGGACGTGTTGGCTGTAAGCTCTCACGACGCTCTCACTCCACCACCACCACCCCACGATCATGTTGTGAACTCGCATGTCCGACGCGCTTAGTGACACGTGCCCCTCGCTTCCATGCCCTCAGTAACAGTGATAGTGTGTGCCTTGCAACGCCACCATGACCTCAGTGACCAGTGCAGTGCAAGGGCTGGCGCCCGTAGCCACCCCAGGGGTTAAGCGGACGCTGAACCGCTCACTTTCAGCATCACCGGCGGAGACCTCCACGCCGAAGAGGACCGCCCGCAGCTTGGAGCCGGAGTTCTCCCACGCAGAGGAGGCCCCCAGCGATGATAGCGGTCGCCTCGTTATCGACGAGAGCCCCCAGACCGAGGCCCAGCAGGAGGACGAGGAAGGCTGGGAAACGGTCTCGAACTCCCGACGAGGCCCCCGGCCCAAGTTCAAGCTTGTGCACCAGGACGACACCACCAGTGCATACCAGACTGTGACGGAGCTGGAGAGCGCGCACCCTGCCCTGCGTATAAACGTACGCCCCACGCTCACCAGCGAATACGTCCTCACCCCGAAGGACGACTGGTCGGAGGCCCTGCTGCGCCGCCTCGCCGAGGAAGGGGACCGTGTGATCCTGCTCGACCCCAGCGTGAGGAGGCACAAGGTGGTGCTGGAGCGCTACCCCATCACCCTCCCCCTCCAGGCTGTCGAGGCCCACCCCCACGTGCTCTCGGCAAGACGGCTTCGGGCGCACAGAGACAAGGTCCCCACGAGGCAGATCTTGTTGGTGTACGAGGGGCCGCCGCCCCCCAAGCTGGACCTGGGCAGCTGGGGACGCTATGCCCTGCGCCCCTACCAGGGTGAGCCGGTGAGGTGCTACAAGTGCCAGCGCTTCGGGTACCTCCAGGCCACGTGCCTGGCGTATGCAGCCAAGCGCACCCCACGGAGCAGTGCATCGATCGCCACAAGGCCAGCGAGGTCACCACGGCACGGTGCCCTAACTGCACCAAGGGGCACCACGCGTGGAACGTGAAGTGCCCCGAACGCATGAGGAGGATGCCACAGGGACACCAGCAGCAGCAGCAGCAGCAGCAGAGGGAACCACATGGCCACCCCCAGCAACAGAGAAACCGCCACCTTGTTCCCGCGCCACCACCAGCCAGGTCAGAATGGGTCACCCACCCACCCCCAGCCCCTGGCCGGCCCGGCACACGTCAGGGCGGACCAGGGGAGGGGGAGTGGCAGGCAGCGAGCGGACTACCACAGCAGCAGCAGCAGAGGGAACGCCCCCAGCAACAAGGCAGGCGACGCTTTGTTCCCACGCCACCAGACAGGCCGGCCTTCCACCCGCCCCCCACCCCTCAACGGCCCGGCTCAGGACAGGTCGAGGGAGGGCAGGGGGAGGGGCAGGCAGCGACCAGCAGCCGCACCCCCGTTAACTCCGCCCACACCTCCACCCAGCCTCCCACCTCCTTGGTCCCCCAGCCACAGAGGAGGGGGGGACGCAGGGACCGCGCCCACCACGCCCGCCTCGTCGAGGAGCAGCCCACGGCGCTGCCCAATGCCCAACCACCGACAGAGTCTCGACCCTCTGGCCACGGTGAGGGACTGAATGAAGAGGGCAACGCCATTGTAGACGTCATCCTTGTGTGTGTGGTGCGACTGGTAAAGAGGCTGCTTGACCGCCGGCAGGGCACCGCAGCCATCACCGAGCAGGACCTCGAAGCACTCCTCCACGAAGAGATGCTCACCGACGTCTTAGGGGGCGCCCTCTAGCCCCCACCGTCACCTTCAACGACGAGGGAGCCCACCCAACACCCTCTCCACCCACCGCACGCCCACAACCAAGATGGAGGTGCGGAGTGAAAGCACCGCCCACCCAGCCCACGCGCCGGCGCCCACGCTGAGGGTGCTGCAGTGGAATGTGCAGGGCCTCCGCCCCAAGAAACACCAGGTACTGCAAGCCGTCTTCCAGGAGGACCTGGATCTGGTTCTCCTGCAGGAGACACAAATGTGCTGCTGAAGGTGCTGCGAATCGCCCAGCCGGGCGACGGGTGGTGAGGACCGCCACCACCCACCAGTAACAGACAAGCCACGCGCGGGACACACCGCCGTGTCTTGACTCACTACTACACCGGCGGGCTCCCCGCTTTGTGTAACATGTACATTTGTATATATATGCCATGTATAAGTGTACATTATTATATAATAAACCTTTAAAAAAAAAAAAAAAAAAAAAAAAAAAAAAAAAAAAATAATAATAATAATAATATACACAGACTGAGCCCAGACACGGTACTGTGTACACGTGGTCCTGCTGCTGTTGTCTTTCACCTTCGGGTGGTTAATATAATTTGACGGCCCCTCAGGTCTAGGTTAGCTACATAAATATAGGTGTCCCTCTACCCATGTACTGAGTTTGTTATCTCATTGTCCTCACCTTAGTGACAACAGTAAGTGTCTGTTGTCAGATTGTCCTTCCTCTCTCACCTACGGAGTGTCCGCCTCAGTGAGCGTGCTTTTGGGGTGAATTAACACCGATCGGCCCCCCTAGAGTGGTTTGGCAAGACAATCTGACTCTAGGAAACTCCTCCCTGGTGTCCTCCCGCTTGTGTCCCGCTCCCCTCCTGCAGGAGGGGGGTGTACCCCATGGCTGAGGCCTCCTCCCCCCCTGCCCCCTCCAGGGGGAGGGAGGGTCCAGACCGACCACCCCTAACGAACACACGGCCCATCTCCTATGACCAAGCTAGATATGTGACACTGAAATCAAAGACCCAGACCCGCCTTTCTACTGTAAATTCCTTTATAATTAAAAAAGTTATTGATGTAAACATTGGTACTGTTGCCAATGTAAAAAAACTTGCAAGCGGAGATTTATTAATTGAAACATTCAACACAAAACAAGTCAGTTCCCTAATGAAGCTACAACGCATGCATGATATTGAGATTGAAGCTTCGATCCCAGTATCCATGAACTCGTGTCGGGGGGTTGCCTCCCATCGCGATTTTGTGGATATGACGGAAGACGAAATCATTGATAACATGTATAATCAGGGCGTCATTGGGGCTCGTAAGATCACTAAATTCGTTGACGGCGCGAGAAGGAACACTGCTTCAGTTACTCTAACTTTTGCTGTTGCCAAGTTGCCTGATAGAGTGGATGTAGGATACGAGCGGGTTCCCGTTCGTCCCTATATTCCAAACCCTCTTCGGTGCTTTAAATGTCAACTCTATGGTCACCACGGAAATGCTTGTCGTTCGGTTCACTCTTTTTGTGGTAAGTGTGCTTGCGAAGGTCATTCGTCGGAACAGTGTTCGTCATTGGTAGAGAAGTGTCGTAACTGTTCAGAAGCTCACTCTACTTTCTCGCGGGATTGTCCTGCTTGGAAGCTGGAGAAAGAGGTCTGTACCGTTAAGGCAGTCGAAGGCATCTCGTACTTTGACGCGAGGAAGCGAGTGAAGGAGGCGCACGTCGCGCCTTCTCCAGGCGTTTCATACGCGGCAAGCGTACAGATGCGTCCAGTGATGAAGTCTGTTTCGATTCAGACTGAACCTCTGCCGGCTGCACCTGCCCAAGCTGTTTCTCTTACTACGAATACCTCATCTACTCCTCCAACACCTACTATCATGAAAACAACCACACCTGCCTCTTCCTCCTCCCCCTCCTCCTCCTCCACCTCCTCCTCCACCACCACCTCTACCTCCTCCTCCTCCTCCTCCTCCTCCTCCACTAATACCAAATATGCCTCTGCTGTCTCTACCACTCCAGCTAAGAAGACAGAAAAGAATGACAAGGATAACATTAAATATAATTACACAAAATTAGAACGCAATTCCTCCTCTCATGTCATCCCAGCTCCCGCGCCATCGAGGAGGGGCTCTCACGCTCGCTCCCTCTCGACCAGCTCCGGGGAGTTAACTATTGATGAACCGATGCAGATCTCCTCTTGCAAGGGCCGAGAGAGGTCCCCGGCTAGCGCCTCCGAGCGCAAAAAAACTAAGAAATACACCCGCCCCCATCGTAACTTTTAAACCATTACGTTCAACGTTCTACAGTGGAACTGTAGAAGTATTCGGAATAAACTTCCATATTTGTCACTTTTAGTGAACTTACACAGGCCGTCCGTTATTTGCCTACAAAAGACGATGCTGGAGGATCATCCTGATCCTTCAGTACTAAAACACTACCATGCGTACAGAAGACACGACGGTCACGGCGTGGCCGTATACACACATAAAACACTACCACACACAGAAGTGACGTTGGATACCACTCTGGAGGCAGTCGCGTGCAGAGTGAAATTCAATGGCACGTATCTGGCTATCTGTTCTCTCTACTTACCTCCCAATACGCCTATTGCTGATGATGACTTAAGGTCGTTATTTCGCCAGCTTCCAGGCAACAAGCTGGTTTTGGGCGACTTTAACGCCCATCATCAGCAATGGGGCAGTGAGAGGTCAAGTGTACGTGGGGAACAGATTGTTAACATTCTCCTACAGACAAACCTCTGTCTTCTGAACAATGGTTGTGCGACTCGTGTAGACGATCGGACAGGTAACGCGACTGCCATTGACTTGTCATTGGCCTCGCCAAATATGTTCTCTGACTTCTCTTGGGAGGTCAGCGACGACGCACACGGAAGTGACCACCTACCAATCTGCATTTCTTACGCACGCGACGTTGCCACTATCCCTCCTCCACTTAAATTTAATTTTAAGAAAGCAGATTGGGCAACCTTCCGTGTGATCGCCGATATGGATATATCTGGCGAGGACACTGACACAATGGTTAGCAACGCAACATAATCCATTTTACACGCCGCTGAGGCATGTATTCCGAAAACTTCTACAATTCACACAAAGCATGGAGTTCCATGGTGGACAACGGATTGCCGACAAGCACTTCGTGAGCGTAATAGGCGATACAGGTATTTCAGCCAGCAGCCCAGTCAAGATAATTTCATAGCCTATAAAAAGGCAAGGGCTCAGGCAAGGAAAGTCATCCTTCAAGCTAAGAGGGGCTCTTTCAGAGAGTTCACATCATCAGTAAGCCGTACAACCCCGCTAGGACAGGTATGGAACACAGTCCATGTCCTTAGCGGGAAAAAAACAACCACTCCGATAACCACACTCATCACCAACGGGGATGTTACAGACACCCCCCCAGCTATTGCCAACACCTTAGCCCGGCAATTTGAACAGGCGAGTAGCTCCGCCTCGTTCCACCCTGCCTTCCTTCCCCGGAAGGAGGCAGCAGAACAAACAGTCCCAAACTTTGCCACAGGAGGCGTAAACACTGATTACAACTCAGAGTTTACGCCGGATGAACTCCTCCTTGCCCTGAAATCCTGTAAAGGCTCCAGTCCTGGTCCAGATCAAATATCATACAGCATGCTCCAACATCTCGGCCCTAGTTCACTTTCTAAATTACTCTCCCTTTATAATAGAATCTGGACCACTCACACCTTCCCCCATTCTTGGCACTTTGCTCACGTTATCCCAATACCCAAAAAGACTGGCCGCCTTACGGACCCCAGTGCGTTTCGCCCTATTGCGCTCACGAGCTGTCTCTGTAAGGTCATGGAACGCATGATTAACAAAAGGCTATTTTTTGTTTTAGAAGCAAAAGGTGTGTTAAGTGGTCAACAATCGGGTTTTCGTAAATACCGAAGCACGATGGACCATTTAATGCACCTGGAGCATTGCATTTCAGAGGCTTTCGCCAAAAAAGAATTCATGATAGGAGTGTTCTTGGACATTCACAAAGCCTTCGACATGACATGGCGACACGGTATCCTCATGAAACTCCATGCTCACGGTTTAAGAGGTAACTTGCCCATTTTTGTTTATAATTTCTTACAGGACAGAACTTTCTCTGTCAAGCTTCCCGGTAACGTATTCTCGGGCATTTATGTCCAGGAAAATGGGGTGCCACAGGGTAGTGTTCTTAGTCCTACTTTATTTTGTGTTATGATTAATGATATTCTGTCATCAACTCCTGTCCCAAGAAATCTTAAATACTCGCTCTATGCTGACGACTGTGCGTTATGGCATTCGTCGCCAAATGCGCAGTTCTCGGCTGGACGGATTCAAATTGCTCTTGACTCCGTCCAACAGTGGGCCTCTCTGTGGGGATTTAAGTTTTCTGTTCCAAAGTGTATCGGTGTAGTTTTCACTCAACGTAAAATTCCCGCTTTGCATATTTCTCTTCAAGGTCAGCCGATACCGTTTCAAAATTCAGTTAAGTTCTTGGCTCTGCATTTTGACAGCAGACTCAATTGGAAAACACACATAAACAATTTACTAGTTCGTTGCCATAAAAAAGTCAATGTCCTAAAATACCTATCAGGTACTTCTTGGGGAGCAGACAGAAAATCTTTATTAATGGTGTACAAGTCCTTAATTCGTTCTCACTTAGACTATGGCTCACCGGTGTATGGGTCAGCGTCGGACGCAACACTGAGGAGGCTGGATGTATTTCAGAATGCATGTCTGCGAATGTGTCTTGGAGCCCTACGGTGTACACGCGTGGGGCGTTTGGAGGTTGAGGCCAATATACCACCACTAAGTATGCGACGGGACGGCCTATTACTGGCATACGGCCTGTCAACGGCCCGGAAGACTCCACTCGGTCTCATGGCAGCTACTGTTATTAAGCAGCACCACCATCTCCACACTGGTCGACACCGTCCACTAGCTGTCCGCCTTCACACTTTATGCCAGAAGTGTGAAGTGGACCTTGACGGTGTTGACCAGCTTGTGCTACCAACAACAGCCCCTTGGGAGCCCAAAACCAACACCATTACAAAATGGCTACCCAAGCACAAGCCTGCCATGACCGAGGTG
>JAXIVD010000262.1:70000-75000 GCA_036785275.1 Cancer borealis | reverse complement strand
CAAGTTAGAAATCCTTAATTCCCTTCTGGCTGTGGGCACTGATACCTAGAAAGCTATTCTCGCCTCTAGTTAATCGTGCCTAAGCTCTACATAACGCCCTCCAACCTACCTTGATAATTGCATGATTTAATTAAGAAAGTTTCCTTACAAACAATTGTTAAGATTCGTTTTTATTAATATACCCTAATTTTATTTTCCTATCTCATGGCATGTTTGTCTTTTGTCACGTCTTCCATTAACCTTTAACACTCTTGAGCATTGTTACTGTAGCCCAAATAACGCTCTCTGTGTTATGTTTACAGGTAAAATAACCACATAGCCATAGATCAGGGGGGTTGTACGTAATGTTAGATTTAAGTAGGAAATGCCCTTTACCATTTAAGGTCATTAAGTGAGTGTTAGCTTAGGTTAGAAAAATTATTAGTGTCAATGGAAAAGTTGAAAGTTTCTCATCCAATAATGATAATGATAATAATAATGATAATATTAATAATAATAATGATAATGAAAATAATAATACTAGTAATAATAATATTAATAGCAATGCTAATGATAATCTTAGTAGTAATAAAAATAATGATAACAATAGTAGTATTAATAATGGACTTAATAACAATTAAAGTAAAAAAAGAATAGAACAAGAAAAAATATATGATAACAAGAAAATTTATATCCATACAATAATGTAGCTGCACCTTAATGCTGATTACACAGTACAACTATAATAAATACTATAAACATGTAAACCTATGTATACATGGTACACCTTAGTATAGTTCCATTACCCCTCAAATTGCATAAACAATAGACTCAGCCACATCTGTCATATAGAGCCATTACAAGTATATATACTTCTTTGGGGAAAACTTAACTTTTTTGTATCGCACAATCAAATTCCATTTTGTAATTCTTTCTTATGTCCCTTGAGTGAGATTAGCTTGGAGAAGTCTTCTATGCATTTGAAATGATTAGTTGATCAAATTAGGTGTGGGGAATGAGAGAGTTCTGTGTTTGAACTTTGAAGTGGCAGGGGTAAACCAGCTTTTGGTGTTGGTCCCTGACACAAAAGTTACCTCTGGCCGCACTGTTTGGGTGACTCCCGTGAAGTGGGGACAAGGAGACTGATGTCGTCTCTAGGGGCTTAGGAGTTATGTGTGAGGAGTACATGTGTATGTGTGTATAGGTGTGTATATGTATATGTGTGCATGCATTTGTATTTACCTAGTTGTATTAACCTGGTTCTAGTATACAGGGCCTGAACTACACTCGTGTGGTCCTGTCTCCGTATCTATTTATCCAGATTTACCTTTAGTTGTTGTACATTCTTTGCCATTGTCACCTCTTCCTTTAGTTCATTCCATGTGTCTATACTTCTTTGAGGAAAACTGTATTTTTTTGTCTCAAGCAAGTTCCTTTTTCAATTTTTCTTATGTCCCCTCAAAAATATCTAGTCTCTCCTTTTCTTTTTAATATCATATGTTTTCTATCTGTTTCTTCCAAATTGTTCATTAATTTATATATTGTAATGTAGTATTCTCTTTCTCTTCTCTCTTTTAGTGTTCCTAGTTGCATTTCTTTAAATTTTTTTTCTTATGTTATGTCTTCCAAATTTGGCACCATCTTATTTGGTCTTCTCTGTATTCTTTCCAATTTCAACACATGTTTTTCTTGTGCGGGCACCATACAATACATTCAGCAGCAAGTTGGCCATCTTTTTTTTGTTACATCAGTCTCACAAGTCTGGGGAGGTTATCCCTAGACAAAACTATTTTTGTCTTGTAGATTTTGGTGTTTTGTTCAAATCTTTTATTTGTTTTTGTCGCAAATCATTACCTGCCACGGGTAATTGGGGGACATAAAATAACCCCAATAAGTTGTGACAGGAACAACTATGAGAATATCATTCAACACTCAAAACATTCAAAATCTACCAGAATTTTTTTTTTCGTCCAGCAGTCTGAGATAGGTGTACTTAATATTTACCAACTTTTTATATCTCTTCCCTTCCTGCTGTTACAAATTAACACCCAAATGATGGTGCAGCACATAAGTAGCAGTTGTGATTTTAGACATAACAGATGTATACAAATTATGAGGTCATGTAAAGTGCACTTTATAATTGCTTGTGTGTCAAAAGCTATAACTTGTTTAGATTAATATTTGTTTTTTCTATCCTTCCCTAGATTTCGTTTGAACCATGAGTAGTGAGGATGAAGACCTTCTCAATTACACACCCCTACAGAGGTTTGTGCCAATTAGTTATTGAAATCCTTTTAAATATCACTGAAGATTGTTGGAATGTATGATGAAAGGAAGGGCATTAAGTACGTCTAGGGGTCAAACACACGCACACAAACACATGTACATACACATACATCCATATACGTATAAGTCTAAGAATAGGGGAAGGACAATTCGAGACCAAGATGAAACTATGAAATGGAGAATGACACAATAGGAAAAATGGAGGAAGAGAAAGACCTATGAGTCATAATCTAAAACAACCTGTCTCCAGAGAAACAAATAAATAGAATGATCAGAGAGACTTACAGACTCCTAACTAACATGAGAGTAGCATTGCATTATATGGATGAAGATAGGATGAAAAAACTTATAGAGTCAGTAATACATTCCAGACTAGAGCTGCACTGCTGAACTTAGTATAGCAGTGCCCGAGGGATAGCAAAGGAGATTGATCACATCCTTGTTAGTACTAGTTGGAGGATCCTCTTGAATTGCAGGGTTTTCCGGAGTGCTGAGTTCCTTGCAACTGATCACAGACTTCTTGTTAGGACACTCAAGCTTCATGTGAAGTCCAGAAGGATATCAAGATGTGATCACAATGTGTTTCATCTTGTAAAACTGAAGGATTTAACACGTACTCATGAGTATACAGTAAGTCTCAAATCGGTTCAAAGTGCTCGACGCCTTTGAGGACCTGGTAGAACTGTGGGATACCTTCAAAGGTAAAACTCTTAAGGGTGCCAAAGGGTGTGTTGGAGGACGTCCGAGGTCACAGGATGACTTTGGTTCGGCAGAGACGCTGGACAGTATAGATAAGAGTATTGCTGCCAGGCTGGCTGGGAAGCGAGACCAGTACAAGGCTCTGTCATGTTGGACTAGAACTCTTTTGAAGAGAGACAAGGAGAGGTATATCAGGAGTCTCATGGAGAATGTTGAGGTTCATTTAAATGCTAATGACCTCCGACCTGCTTATTGAGCCCAAGTCTACATCTTGGGTGAGTGCTATTCGAACAGCAGATGGTTGCCTTGTGTCAGATGTAGATGGGCAGGTGGTTTGTTGAGCTGAGTACTTTGAGCAGTTGTTCAAGATAAACTTTCTAAGTGATCAGCTTGAAATCACTGAGATACAGGTGGTGGATGCTGATCCGCCCATTGAAACTGCACCCTCTCTTGATCAAGTCAAAGAGGCTGTGGCAAAGTTAAGGGGTGGAAAAGCAGGTGGCATTTGTAACATCACTGCAGAGTTCCTCAAAGCTGGAGGTGAGACCATGATCCGTGGGTTGCATGCTGTCCTGACTGCTGTATGACATTCAGGTACTATTCCTTCTGATTGGAAAAAGGGGTTGGCTCTCCCTATCTGGAAAGGTAAAGGGGATCGACAGTATTGCAACAACTACTGCTGGATAACGCTGCTCAGTGTACCAGGCAAGGTGCTCGCCCATCTGCTACTGATGCAAATTCGCAGTCTCTTGCTAAAGTATCAGAGACCTGAACAGTCAGGGTTCTCAGCTGGTAGGTCAACAACTGACTATCTTGGCGCTTCGCATACTGGTGGAGCGCTGACATGAATCTCGACAAGGGATGCTCGCAGCCAAAGTCGATATCAAGAAAACTTTTGATTCAGTGCTTCACAAGGTAGTCTGGGTTCTTCTGTGCCATCGCAGGGATTATTGCAGGGATTATTGGTCTACTAACTGACTTGTATGTACTCTGGGACTGAGAGTGATGTAAAGTGGTGGAGGGAAGGGGGCGTGTACAACTTTCCTGTGCATGCGGAAGTGAGGCAGGGATGGGTCTTTGCTCCATCACTTTTCAACACCTGTATGGACTGGGTACTGGGCAGAGATGTGGACCAAAGTCACTGTGTAGCATCTGTCTGCAATACCAAGATGATGATGCAGTAATCTTTGCTGAGTCACTGGAGATTCTGATGATGGCTCTCAAGGGACTGCACGAGGAGGTAAACCCTTTAGAACTAGGTCTCTTGGCCCGAGACAAAGGTTCAGGTGTTTGGAGGCTTACTAGATAAAACTGTACAGTCTATGCATACGTGTGGCGAGGACATTGATATCTTGGACAGCTTCACATACCTTGGTAGCGTGGTCCATAACAATGGTGGGTCACGTCTAGAAGTCTTACGGTGGATTGGCCTGACCCAGGGTGTTATGGACTCACTCAGCACGAGTATCTGGCATTGTTGGTACCTATGCAGACAGACAAAGATTTGAATCTTCCAAGTCGCTGGTGATCCCTGGCTTACTGTATGGCTGTGAGACATGGACACTGAACACCGACCTGAAGAGGCAAATTAATGTCTTTGGTAATAAATGCCTTTGCAGTATCATGGGGTATTGCTGGGCTTTATTGTATAAATGATTGGACTGCAGTTATATCCTGCAACAATATGTGTAGCTATACACAACACTAAAGTAAAGTACATAAAGTAAAGTAAATAAAACAATCTTCTTAAACATAATTAGGAAAGGAGATTCTATTCTTACTCTACGGTAAGACAAGACAAAAGAAAACATATATTAGGCCATAGACTACATATGTTAGGCTCATAAAAGAATATTTAATATGATGGGATGGATTTATCAGGGTTTTGGTAATTTTATAGGAGTATTTGATGGCATGTAAGACACACTTTATTCCCCACCTAAATGGCAAAAAAAAACCCACCCCGGGTCTAATATGCGAAGGTGAGGCCTCCCTTTCTTATTATTGTAAATGTAGCTGTGAACAATGGGAGCAGG
>JAXIVD010000262.1:15000-65000 GCA_036785275.1 Cancer borealis | reverse complement strand
CTAAAATGGGGGATGTCTTATATACCATCAAATACGGTACATTCCTAGGATACTAAAAAGATAGTGTTTGGTCATGTTTCTCATCTAAACTATATGGTTTAGAAAAAAAGAAGAAAAAAAACTTGTTTACAACAGTTCATCACATTGCTGATCCGACATCTCAACAAGAATGGTGAGAGGGTTAAGACTGCACCTACCATACTGACCCCTTGGCACATGGGGCCATTTGACCCCACTCCACATATGTTGTGTCATACCCCACATGGCCAGTGCTGCTAGGTACCGTGCGGATGAATCCCTGAATGCATACATCACCTTACTTTCGCACTTTAGGTGGAATTTGAGAACAGCACATGCTGGTGCTTTTGAGTGGCCAGAAGCATGTGAGAGTGCTCTCCACGCACACCTTTGTGAGCGTGGTCTCCTGAGCGCTACTAAATTTGATATCGTAATGTCTTTTTAAAGTAGAAAAACTTGGTAAAAATGGTTAAATATGTGGTCAGATTTGGGGTCTTGGCACCAATTAGAATAATTCCCTTAGGTTCTTCAGTTTGGCCTTCGTGATTTTGGCTATTGCGCAGTGAAAGAAGCACCAATTAGGTGCGATAGCCAAGGGTTAAATGTGAATACATAATGTTTTTTTTTACACGTGTTTAGAATAGTACGCCAAATTGGAATAACGCTTGTCATCAATAATAATGAAAAAAATAGAATTATAAAAATAGCTCACAAAAAAACGTAGGTACGCCTGGTTATCTTTAAGTAAGCCTGGCGTGGTGTGTTTGTTGAAGCGCCTTAGACCCACATTCTCGCCAACACGTGCTTGTGTATCAGTCTGGCTTCACCCAGTGTTGTGCCTGACCACTGAGCTTAATCACAGTGCAAGCTGAAGTCGCTGCCACCACCTTGCAGATTGCAAGCTGCAAGGAACTTAACTATGGTAGTGTGTCGAGAGCAAGGCGGGTGGATCTATTCTCCTTCTTGCTCGTCGCGTTCTCGTAGTCGTTTGCAGGATTGTAGGATTGTAGGATGTCAGCGTGATGTGTGTTACGTGTTCATTGCAATAGTTCACTCACTCACCTCAAACTCTCACTCACTCTGGTTAGATAGTAAGCTTGTATCACTACATGTTTATTTGAGTAAAAGTAGGTACACTTGGTGTCACCGATTCAGGACGTCTGCTCTCGCCCAGAGCCAAGACTGAAGTGCACGACATATCTTACAGCTAACAATGGGAGAGGATCAAAATAGAGGACATGGCGGAAACAAAATGGAGAAAAGATGGACGAGCTGAAAGATGAGAAGGAGAAGCGAGATAATCTGTTAATTCCCTTGGCCTATGGGACAGGAGATGCTTTTCGGTGGGAAAGCTGAGAAAATATCCAGGTGTTCGTGGGCGGCGAGTCAAGGGGATTAGCGCGGTCAATGTCTTATACCCACACCTGGGTAAATCTTTGTAGCTATCACACGACACCTGTGTCAACACACTAACATACAAAAGTATTGTAAATACATGCATACATACATATTAATATATTAAATATAAGTTGTAATAGTACAAAGGCTTGGCCACGCTATTGTCAACTGTCCTCAGTTGACTCCTAAAAATTACACAATGCAAAATAATAATATACAAATGTACCTAACCGTGTTACAAAAACATAGATAGCGTAGGAAGGTAGAAAAAGAAACACATAGTAACATGGTAATAAACTACAAAATCAAAGACAAATAATAAAAATACACATTAAAGATGAGCAAAAATATTATCTACATATATTTACAAAAATACATACTATGAAGATGATTATACACGAGAACGGGTGAAATATGGATGAGTGGTGGACTGTGACACGTTTGAGTTACGGGATGTGTGTTGAATGTGTGGTGTGTGTGGGATGTGTGGGGGTGCTTGTTGATAGGCACATTTCCTAATGTGGCAAGCATGTGCTATCTTTGTCTTTGCTATCTTTGTTGAGGTTCAAAAGAGTGTACTTGTTTTTTACTTTACTGATGATACGAAAGGGGCCGGTGTTACGGGGATGGAGTTTTGTGTCACGTGTTTGATTGATGAGGAAGACAATGTCACCTACAACGAATCGTGGTGCCTGAGCTGTCTGATGTTGGCGAGCTATCATGTGGTCCTTGGACTCTTGTAAGTGACTGCGCACTGCCTGATGAATCCGCTGAAAATGAGTTAGTTGGATCTTTGCATGATCATCAGGATTATAGAGGCTTAGGCTTGTCAAGCAAGATGTCGTAAGGCAACCGTTTGTCCACGCCAAAAAGAACGAAGTGAGGCGACTCGTTAATACTGGCATTGTACGACGCATTAATTGAAGCCGCTATGTGAGTGATCCACTTATGCCATTGGTCTGTAAAGCCGTTTGCGATGTGTCGGATCGCAGATAAGACCTTACCGTTTGCATGCTCTGTAGCACCATTCTGAAAAGGCGCATAAGCAATGACAAAAGTCTGCTTAATGTTGAAAGTAGCACACAACTCTTCAATGATGGCATTCCTAAACTCTGCACCGTTATCTGATATAATCACGCGCGGGGTGGTAAATGGGTTAATGATATGCTCCACAAGGCTTTTGCAACTGAGGCTGCAGACTTATCTTGCAATGGTGCCAGGACAACATAACGTGAAAAATGATCAACGCAGACAAACAGATACTGTTTGTTGACCAGAAGTCGCACGGGGTAACTTAAGAAGATCGATGCCCACTGTATCCCAAGGGCGAGCTGGAGTTGCGTATTGTTGGATAGGCACAGGGCGTGAGGGGTGGCTCTTGTGACGTGCGCATGAGAGACACTGAGCTATGTGATGAGACACGTCTTTTCTTACTGACGTCCACCAGTAACGCTGTAACACTGATCTAAAAGTCCTATCAATACCTGGGTGTGCAGCGTGGATACTGTCATGAGAGAGAGATAAGACGCGGGGAACGAGTGAACGCGGGATAACGAGTTGCGTAACCGCCTTATTATAAGTGTTATCCGCTGGCGGGCGTCGTATTAACAAGCCCTCATGCAGGCGAAACTGTGAAGGGGAGACAGGTAAATCCGGCAAAGTTGGTAACGTGTTACTTTCAAGAGCACCGATTATTTTACCTAATAACGGATCGTCACGTTGTGCATGCATTAGTTTCTCGTCTGAGAACGCATTCAGAGCATTATTTATGAGAGGAGCGGCGACAGCGCGTGAGAGTGCATCAGCGACATGATTAAGCTTACCAGGCACATATTCTATTTTGGGTCGATAATCCTCCAATATTACCATCCAACGAGCCAATCTGCCAGTGAGGTTACGACCTTTGAACAAGTCCTTAATCGCTTTGTGATCCGTGTACACAGTAATTTCATATCCATAAATGAGATCACGGAAATGTTTCAATTCCCAAATGATCGCCAAACATTCGAGGTCCGTGATGGAGTAACGTGACTCAGGGCCGTTAACTCTACGACTTGCGTACGCGATTGGTCTGTCTTTCCCTCTGTCATCACTTTGCATCAGACAGGCTCCCAGTGCTTTCCCACTCGCGTCAACTGCAAGCTTAAATGGCTTATTAAAGTCTGGGAAAGCGAGAACAGGGGCAGAGGTTAGGGTGCGTTTCAACGTCGTAAAGGCGTGTTCGTGTTCATCTGTCCAAATGTATGGTGCATCTTTCTTGAGTAGGCTCAACAAGGGGGCCGAGATTGTGGAATAATTACGTATGAACGCACGATAATATCCTGACATACCAAGGAAAGACTTGAGCTGCGTGACTGAAGAAGGACGTGGACAATCGCATACTGCTTGAACCTTATCGTCTGACGTATGAAGGCCGTTAGCGTCGACTGTGTGACCTAGAAAAGCAAGCTTCTTCTTCAGAAAGTGACACTTGGAAAACTTAAGTTTTAATCCTGCGTTAGTGAGTCGTGTGAGAACTTCATTCAGCAGCGCAAAGTGTGACGTCATATCCTTTGAGGCAATAATTACATCGTCTAAGTATGCAAAAACACCGTTACCGAGCAAGCCACTGAAAACTTCATTGATAAGAAGCTGGAAAACCACAGGGGAATTTTTCAGCCCCATGGGGAGTCTCAAGTACTGAAAGTGACCTGATGGAGTAGAAAAAGTGATTAGCGGGCGAGACTCTGGCGCTAAAGGTACTTGCCAGAAACCAGACATGAGATCGAGCGAAGAGAATACTGAATTATGTTCGCCTAAAGACTGCAAAAGATCTGTCATAATAGGTAATGGATACCGCTGAGTTTCAGTGCACTGATTCAGATGCCTGAAGTCTACGACTGGCCTGTAATCACCATCTTTCTTAGGGACAAGGAATAACGGACTATTCCAAGAAGTCGACTTTTCAACAACACCATCAGCAATCATTTCCTGCACTTTCTGGTCCGCAACATTACGTAAGCTATGAGGAAGGGGGTAAGCAGGGATGTACAAAGGACGGGCGCCTGGTGAAAGGTCGATTTTATGTTCTAAGAGATGTGTGCACCCTAGTGGTTGACCAAGCAATGCGATCGCACTCGAGTGTGAAAACAAAAGTTTCAACAGACGCGACTCGTACTCAGGGTAATCGGAAGGTATGAATGAACTTTTAACTTTACCTTCGAAATCATGAAATGCACTATGATCACCCGCATGCGTTAACGGAGATGCAAAAAAGGACTGTGGAAATTCGCTTTCCCGTATGGGCGCGGGATACACAAGCGCCTCACCGAGACATGTACCTGATTGCAACGTGAGAGAACCATGAGTCACATTATGAATGAGTATGAACGTGTGGCCATCACGAGCATGAGCTACTCCTGACTCTAGTAACGTACCTTTGACTCTAACCGACTCTGACAAAATGAGAATATCCATATCCTGTGACATGCCACTGAAACGAACAGGGACCATAACCACTAAATGTGGCTCTAAAATGCTGTGGGTATTTAAAACCACACTTACCGTTGGCGCTGAACGTAAACATGATGCAAGGGAGGATGAAGGATGAGAGTGAGCAGGGCTGTTAGACGTGCAAGGCTGGCTCGCGAGGGAGGAATTTGAGTCAGGACGGGACGGGGGATGCGAAAGTTTCTGTAAAAGAGAACAAGGACTTGGTATGGCAAGGCACCTGTGTTTGCGATAGATAAGGTATCCATCTTTTGGATAAATATCCATGCTCAATGAACGAAGCGTAGGGAAACACAATAATGCGTCAGCAGGTAATGCAAAGTCAAGCAAGACATGAAAGGCAACAGGGACAGGCTTACTGCGCGGAAAAAAACGAATGGCGAGCGTTACAACACCGCTGCTTTGAAAAATTTTACTGTCCGCACCCTGAATATTTATCTGTGTATGCTGAGTGGGAAAGGCAAGGTACGAATCTTGACGCAACGCGGTTAATGAACTTTCAGCAATTAGGTTGATCTCTGCACCTGTGTCAATCATGAGAGAAAGGTGATGAGAAATGACTTCCGCTTCGATAACCATAAGGCTTGCTGCGTAATTACCGCTGTGGAGTGACTCAATATGCTTAGTTTGTGAAGGCGAGGTGCAAAATGGCTTCTTGTCCTGTAGGTGAGTACTGTGCGACTCACTGATACGCCACTTACCGCCAACATTATTACAATTATGTGGCTTAACCGTAAGGGAGGGCGTGATGCTAAGTCCTTCCTTACCTACTGAAAATGCTGTTGTGAGCGTTGATAAGCCAGAAATCTGCACTGCGATGAATCATGCAACTGAGTTTTGTGATAATAACACCACGAAGTCGGTGAGGGACTTTGGCGAGGGTGAGAGGGAGAGAATGAAACGTGATGGTGTGGTGTGTGGAGGGAGGGTGCATGACCAGATGTTGTATGGTAGGGAAGGGAAGGATGATGAAGCATAGGAGGTGCGGGAGGAGGAGGAGGGGGACGGGAAGGAGAAAGAGGATGGGAACCAGAGGTGGAGGGAGGGAGGTGTTTGAGCGAACGTGGTAACGGGGGTCCATAGGGACAGGAGGAGGGTGGGGGATGGACGGTAGCGCCTATATGAGAGGAAAGAGGATGAGCGGGTGTGAGTTTGGATTCAATTTCCACCTTGAGATCATGAATTGTGGAAGAGGGGTGGAAGGGGGTGTCACGTGAAATATGAGATGCGTCAGGCGTGAGTGAATTGGAAAAAAGTAGATAAGACATGAGATTCAGAAAATTATCCTTAGACATAGTATCGCCATTCATCCACTGTGAATTTTTGAGGGAGTAATCCAATTCAGTCCTAAGTCTACCAGCTAACCCAGCAGCAGCCTTAGGGGATAAGGTGCCGTGATTCGTGAGCAAGAGTTCTGAGAAGTTACGCAGGGAGGTTAGACACAGGTCCCTGCTGGAGCAAGCAAATTCCTTAATGAGGTTATCACAAAAAGCCTCAAAGTCAGTGCAATTGGAATAAAAGTCGTCCTCGAGCACCGCTCCAGCCGGAGTCAAAGGGCTGAGGGACATACATTGTCTTGCAAAGGTCACACATTGTTCACTGTTAAAAGTTGTATGAGAGAGAGCATCACGGAGGCGACGAATGAACATGAACACAGGGTATTGAGGATCGTCTCCTGACCATTGGGGCACAGACGCTGGCGAGAGGGACACATGGTGCACAGGATGGGTAGTGGAAGGAGGGGAGGGAGCGGAGGAAAGGGGTCCCGCGGTAGCGGTCAGGGACTCTGTGGCGTCAGCCATGTTGAGAGATGATGAATAAATGACACCTGAACGAGTGTGTAATGGGGAAAAAGACACAATAAATACAATAATACACAAAAATACATAAACAAGAGGTGGGAGACAAAATCAGATACGCAAAAAACACAGAGAAAAATAAACCGACGCTAATGAACCGCAAAACCTAAAATAAAAATTAAGTAGAGGAGAAAGAGGAAAATAGAATAAAAGAGGTATGTAATAAGCTAGTGCATGTGTCTACGTTACCCAACAGCGAAACGTATCCTTGGTAGAACCGCTGAACTGGTCACTATGGAGGAGGCCTTCGTTGGGAGATGGTTGGGGTGAAGGCGGCGGGAGTGATGAGGGACGGGGTGGTGGAGGACGCCTGGCAGAGGCATGTAGAAGATGACTGGGAGAGGCGTGGAGAATGACGGCGATGCAGAAGGTGGCAGGAGGCGATCACAGCAGCATCAGCCGGAGACAGTAGGTAGATGATGAGAGGCCGGGTGGGGGACACGCCCGAGTGAGCGAGCGAACGAGTGAGAGGGTGGTGAGTTTTGAGTGAGGGACCGTCGTGAGGGACCGTCTTGAGCGACACACTAGCTGACAGGCAGGGACACACACACACAGGCACGCGGACGGAACTTGAGAGAGGCGTGGTTGACACGACGAAACTTGAGCTGAGAGGAGCTTGGCGAAGGGCGTGAGTGTTGCGTGCGAGGTGTAAAACTTGTTCACTTCAGAAGAGAGGGGAGTCACTGCCGTTTGTTTATGTGTGTTCACCTCAGAAGGAGCCGACGAAGGAGGAGAACCGCTGCAATAACTTGTTGACTACTGCAGAAGGCGATGACGGAGAGACACCGCTGCCATCACTTGTTGTGCCTGACCACTGAGCTTAATCACAGTGCAAGCTGAAGTTGCTGCCACCACCTTGCAGATTGCAAGCTGCAAGGAACTTAACTATGGTAGTGTGTCGAGGGCAAGGCGGGTGGATCTATTCTTCTTGCTCGTCGCGTTCTCGTAGTCATTTGCAGGATGTCAGCGTGATGTGTGTTACGTGTTCATTGCAATAGTTCACTCACTCACCTCAAACTCTCACTCACTCTGGTTAGATAGTAAGCTTGTATCACTACATGTTTATTTGAGTAAAAGTAGGTACACTTGGTGTCACCGATTCAGGACGTCTGCTCTCGCCCAGAGCCAAGACTGAAGTGCACGACATATCTTACAGCTAACAATGGGAGAGGATCAAAATAGAGGACATGGCGGAAACAAAATGGAGAAAAGATGGACGAGCTGAAAGATGAGAAGGAGAAGCGAGATAATCTGTTAATCCCCTTGGCCTATGGGACAGGAGATGCTTTTTGGTGGGAAAGCTGAGAAAATATCCAGGTGTTCGTGGGCGGCGAGTCAAGGGGATTAGCGCGGTCAATGTCTTATACCCACACCTGGGTAAATCTTTGTAGCTATCACATGACACGTGTCAACACACTAACATACAAAAGTATTGTAAATACATGCATACATACATATTAATATATTAAATATAAGTTGTAATAGTACACCAGCATACCGTGTCTAACTGTTGTGGCAAACTTTGTGTTTGCTGTTGTTTGTATTTTTTTCTTTTTGTTCATCCATCATGGCCAGTAAATGACCAGCAAAAGATTATGCAAATGCTCTCGTTCCTACAAGAGTGAGAAAGTCTATAAGCCTTGAGAAGAAAATGCAAGTGTTGTCCCGTTATGAGCATAGTGAGAGTACAGCCGCTATAAAACATTGGATGCAACTTGACGAAAGCACCTTGCATACCATACGTGATGATGTAGAAAAATAAAGAAAAGTGCAATCCCTCCTCTCCCTCTCTCTCTCATACTGCCTCACCTCCTCCTCCCTCACCTCCCGCCTGCCCTGCTCCTCCCTCACCTAACACTTCAGTCAACTGTTCACTGCTACCACACACCTATTCCAGTATGCCTGTTGTCCACCCTATATAGAGGAGTTAATTTGTTTATTTTTTTGTTTATCTAAGCTATTTAAACACATTTTGCAAGTACATAAGCAAGCTGAAATACGTATTTAAGTAAGCTAAAAATAAACATATTGTTTATTTTTAGCTTATTTGAATATGTATTTCAGCTTGCTTATGTACTTGCAAAATGTGTTTAAATAGCTTATTTCTTTGATATTGTGTGTTAATACATGCTTGTGGAACATAACCATGCCTATTAACATTATTCCTTATAGAAATATGCAATTTAAATTACGCAAAATTTGAATTACACGTGCCTTCTGTGTACCCATCCTCATGTAAAAAAAGAAGACTATATATATATATATATATATATATATATATATATATATATATATATATATATATATATATATATATATATATATATCTGCTGTAGTTAATTTATTTATTCGTTCATTAGAATAATATCGTCAGCAAATCTAAGATTAACAACAGATAATTTTGCAGTTGCACAAAGAAAGACAAAGAGCGAGTTTGAATATAAATATGACGAAAACTAAGATGTTCAATAATAAATAATGAAAATTTAATAAAAAAGGAGATTGAAAAAGAATTCATAAGAAGAATATAGATGGGATGGAGTGTTTTTGGTAGACAACATAATGCTATATTACTCTCCCCCTCCCCTTTTATACCTAATCTTTTTGTAGGAGAGAATACAGAAAGGGGGCTTCCCAGACCCCTTGCTCCTTTCCATTTGGTTTCCTGTTACAACTTGCAGGGAATGTGGTATCAGTATTCTTGCAGCCCCCATACATATATACTTACCTTAACTTCTGGCAACCGAACTATATGAACATGCCATATGCAGGAAATTCATTATAAATTAGTGTTGATTGTGTATTGTATCATTTAATTTCAGGTGGTCAGACAAGCATCCGAGCATATTTCAAACCAACACAGTCCAAAGAGGAAAGTTGTTCTAGTGGTGAGTATGTTACAGTAGTGTTTTGAAGGGTTTTTCCTAGACTAGGTTCTTTTGAAAGCTATCTGAAGTACACTATTTCACACAGTTTCAGGATGGATCTTCCAGTCACTACATATTGAAATTATGGGGAATTTTTTTTTATAATATTTCAGGTGAAAAGAAAACTTTATCAAAGTTATCAAAGGAAAATATCACAGCATGGAAGGGACTGATGGGTCACATGCAAAAAAGAGAGTTTATGCCGATACCATCTGTTTCTTTGAATAGTTCCTCTGAGGTGAGCCACTAGTTATAGGCTTCCTGATAAAGTTTTGAATGAAGTTTTATTACTTTAATGATATGTAAACAAATTATTTGTATACTCAAGTGAGAGTTATGTAGATAAATGTTTATATGCATGGTATTATTCCTATAAAGTGTGTACACATGGGTTTTTTTCTCTCTCTCTCTCATCTGTAATGTTTTTTCTCTAAAATATCGATCATTCTCTGCCCACCATCCAAAATTCAGCAAAGCACCGATGACGGCAAACAGACGTGGAGAAAGGAAGATGGTGCAGGGGCAAAAACTTGCCCTTTTTATAAATATATTCCAGGTAACTTTTTAATAATTTAGTATTATTTTAGCTCTGAATTTTGGAAGTTTATTTGGATAATTAATTGATAAGTAGGGTCCAGTAAAGTGCATCATGTTTAATTTTCTTTTGTATATTGACGAACATTTTTCATTTGCATAAGAAAAATTATATTAATTATTATACGAAATGTTCAACATTGATAAAATGTAGTAAAGGTTAAATGGCATTGTACATATATGAGATGCATGTACTTTCTATGCATTTACAGATACACATTTTGTTGTGGATGCCTTCAGCTACGGCTCTGTGCCTGGAGTGACCGCTTACTTCCTCAGCCACTTTCATTATGACCACTACTGTGGCCTCAGAAAGAACTTCAACCATCCAATATATTGCAGTGACATTACAGGTTAGTGTGATAGCATTTTCATGGGAACGGATTAATAATTTTTCTTTTATTTCTTATGGAAAAAATTTGTTTGGTATATGTCCTTTTTGGTATAAGTCCAGGGATCTAGAACAGATTAAGGACGTATACCGAGGTTCCACTGTAACTTGTTTCTAAAAAGGTTTTCAGTTTTCCACCACAACAAGTACACCATTCTTTCAATATATGATTGGGTTACGTTTGTGAAAACCCAATTATAAATTGATAGATTGTATACCGAAGTTATATTTCAATGGGATACAGAGGGATGCATTCTAAACCCATTTGTAATATCCCCTAACTACTGCATATAATATGCATCTATCTATCTATAGTTTCTGATGCCTCGTTTGGCCACAGCAGAAGAATCTCCACCTCCCTATCCATACACTTGCTTGTTCAATTCCTGCCCCCCTATCAGCAACTCTTTCATACATGTACTCCTTCATCCTATTCTTCCATCTTACAGCTGACCTTCCTTTCATACTTAGACCTTCAGTTTCACTCACATACACTTTCTTCACAAACTGCAGTCTTCTTTCTCTCAATATGACCAAACCACCTAACATATTTCTTTTCACTCCATTTGCACAGAGTCCCATTCATACATGCTTTCATTGCTCTCACCCTCCCATCTTGTCACGCCACATGCTCCTCTCAGATAACTAATTTCCACAACACGCACTCTTGACTGCTGTGCCCTATTCCATGTTCATGTCTGATCCATACATTAGTGTTGGCAAAAGAATACTGTTCCTTAATCATTTCTTTACTTCTATGGACACATTTCTAACTCTCATAACCATTGCATACATTAGGTACCTAGGGAAACCTGGGGAAGATTAACTGTGGGAAGTCGGATGTCATAGTGGCCCTGTGTCCTGGCTTAACAGATTAATTTCCACCACAGGCTCAAAGGCCAATGTGATGGGAGATGAACGCCCACGGCTACGTGCAGCTGTAGCGTGTGTCCCCCACTTTATCTTATTATAACCATTGCAAGTAATCTTATGACACACCTGCCTTTCACAGCTCTTATTTCTTCTTCCATTCTTCCATGTTTGTATAACACTGTTCCCAAATACTTAAACTTTTTCACTTCCTCCATCTCTCCTAAAATTACCCCACACCTTCGCCCTGCTGGTACACTCACCCTATAAGGTGTATTGAAGTCAACTACCTCTACTTCCCATATCCATACTACATTAAGCATCAACTTGCCTGAGCCTGTTCCTGGTACCAGAGCCATGGGAATCAACACATAGCTTGTAGATGGCTTTTTCAGTGTTGTCGTTTAGTGGTATGAGTGAAAAGAAATATTTTGAGGTGGTTTGGTCATATTGAGAGTAAGAGTAATGAGGAATTTGCAAAGAAAGTGTATGCGAGTGTAATTGAAGGTCCTAGGAAGAGAGGAAGGTCAGTTGTAAGATGGAAGAAGGATAGCTTGAAACAGTACATGCATGAAAGAGTTGCTGAGAAAGGAGGAGGGCTTGAATTAGCAAGGAGCTAATGTTTGGATAGGGAGAGGTGGAGGCTCATCTATAGTATATATGCCATTAATTTACCTGACCTAATACAATAATAATAGAAAATTAAACAGTATTTGTACTGCGTATAATATTGCCGTATCAGTATGATATTTGTTAACATATTTAATTTGTTCTAAAATTACAATAACCTATTATAGAGACTTGATTTTCTTAGAGATATAGATTGTGAATATTAGAAGAGAACAGTATAGTTTTGATCTATATTTTTCATAAACTCCCTCTATTGATTTTTATATTTCAGCAAAACTTGTCAATAAAAAGCTTGGGGTGCCTCTTCAGTACTTGAATCCTCTACCCATGTGCAAACCCCAGCTAGTGCATGGCGTGGAGGTGACGCTGCTTGAGGCCAACCAGTGAGTTTTGTGGAGGGTAGTAGGGACTTCACATCAGCTTATTGATAACTTATATATATATATATATATATATATATATATATATATATATATATATATATATATATATATATATATATATATATATATATATATATATATATATGACAAGCTACATTAAACATAGGTTTATGAGCTTTGGTGTAAGAGAAAGTGGGTAGGATATACCCTTGCATGCCAGAGACAATAATCTCTGTTATGTGTTCGGCACAAAGAGTCTGATACGGAAGCAGTAATCATTCCATGGAAAATCAGAATAGTACCTCCTCAGGTCATTCCACTTAGCCGAGGTATAATGCCAGAAACACCTCTGCTTTGGTGGGTCATGAGGTGGCACTGGAGCGATAGGACAAGATACTAAAATAAGACTGTGATCATAGGAGCCCAAGGGAGAGGAGAGTTTGACAGAGTAAGCGGAATGATTAGAGGTAAGGAAAAGGTCAAGAATGTTGGGTGTACCACCAGAGCGGTCAGGAATACGAGTCTGGATACATGGAGAGAATGGAAGAGGATTGGTTGGTGAAGAGAAAAGTAGGATTCAATGTGAAAAGTGTGAGGTTTAGAGGAAGGCCATGAATGGGATGGATGGATGGTGTTAAAAGAGCATTAAATGAAAGAGGCATGTCTGTAGAGCAAGGAAGGATAATTGTGCATGATAGAAGTGAATGGAGAGCAGTGGTGAATGCATAATTAATGACACAGTTCTGATCATCCCTTGAGAAAGTTCTGGTGTAACTTGGACCGTATCAGGTGTGGGGAGGGAGAGGGCATGTGTAAAATATGAAAAAGCATGGGTAAACCATAGAACTCTTGTGAATATAACCCCTGCCCTCATCCCTATTTACATGGGGTGTACTTCTCTTTTCCTATGGGGTCCTAGAGGCTAATGAGAGGAGCTTATATGTATGTGTGCATGGGTGTGTGTATGCATGCCTTATTTTGGCTACTCCATTTAGGGTGATAACAGTCTGGTATATAGACAGATAGATAATGTAGTGGGATCCGATTTGGTCACACATGAGTGGCCAGGTTGGAAGAATAATGCCACCGTATTCCTTGTGTCATACAAGGTGACTAACATGGACAGAGTGAGGGGGCTGGGGAGCTCCTCCTCTATATTGTTTCTTCCTATTATGAGACAAGACAGATTAGATTCTCCTTAAACCCTAAAGATGCTTTGTCTTGGCTACACCTTTTTTCTTTTGATTACTTAAAATTTTCTTTCTCTCTTCAGTTGCCCCGGGGCTGTGATGTTCCTGTTCAAGGTCAAGTCAGGTGTCAAACACCTACATGTTGGAGATTTTCGTGCCCACCCTTCCATGGAGAAATACTCAGCCCTTCACTGTCCCATTGACACACTCTTCTTGGATACTACGTGAGTCTGTACACTTATGTTATCTAATTATGTTCCTTCTAGAATGACTTAAATCATCACGATCATTAATCTTATATGTGACATTGTAAGCTGAAGAATACAGATTTGAAAATAGCAAGATTTGTGATACATGTATGATTCTCATTCACTGCGATTTTCCACATTAAAGTCCAGCTGTACAAGTGTAGTTATACTTAAAGTGACATGTAGTGACCTGTTATTAATAATGATCATGTTCCTTAGTTACTGCTCTCCAGAGCATATCTTCCCAACACAAGAAAAGATGATCGAGAAGTGTGTATCACTGGCCCAGGATCATCATCAGAGAAATAACAAGACACTTTTTGTTGTTGGTTCATATACAATTGGTAATTAAAGCAGACTTCAATCATGGAACTACATACAGATTTCCTATTTATATAATCTATTTGTTGCCAAACAATGATACATTGTAAAAATTTCTGAAATCAAATGATGTATTTCTAATGAGTTATATAACAGAATTGTTTGTAAAATTGGTAACCTTGTTGTTTGAATCTTTGCAGGAAAAGAGAGAGTATTCAAGGCTATAGCATCAAGTCTGAATTGCTCAATATGGGTAAAAAACCATAAGAAACAAGTCCTGAAGTGTATAAACGATGAAGACATTGAAGTACGATTGACTGATTGCAAAACAAAAGCTAAGGTGCATGTTCTACCCATGGCTGAAGTGAAAGGACAGGTAAATACATCAAAGCAAATTATAAGGTTTTACTCTTTGTTGGTACTTCAGCTTTTCCTTCGTTGTCTCCCTGTTTTAGTGTCGTCTTAAAATTTACTAATGTTGCTACGTATCCCAGAATCAAAATCATTTATATAGATAATGAAAGGTAATTGACCTAATATGTACCCCTGGGACATCCTATTTATTACCTTACCGCAACTGGATTTCCTCCCATTTATTTGAACCCTTTGCTCCCTGCCATTCAGCCACGCTTCAATCCAAATACAGACCCTACTATCTATCCTGTGGGTTTAAATTTTCATCAACAATCTTTGGCCAGGCAACCTGTCAAATGTTTTGCTGAAATCTGGATATATTTCATCATAATTTATGTCTTATCAGCCGCCTCATAAACTGCCCTATAAAACGATAAAATATTAGTGAAACACGATTTACCTTTGGTGAACCCGTGTTAAGAGTCAGTGATTAATTTATGTTATTCTAAATGCTCTCATATTGTCTTTGATATAATTGATTTAAGTATTTTGCCTATAATTGATGTCAGACTAATTGCCTGGTAATTGCTCACTAACTGTGACCTTACATTCCTTCAATATGAGAGGATATACATTATCTACCATGGGAATTTTATTAATCCTAAGCTTATTAATCTGTTTGATTACCTGTTCACTTGTTACACTGAGGTTCATTAATCTTTTGTCTTCTCTCCCCCTCAACACTTGATGCACGTCTGGTAACGTCAAGTTCTGCCTAAATACTGATAAGAAGTACTCGTTTAAGGGGAACTCCAGTTGGATCCGTATTTACATTTCTATTTGTTTATTTTTTTACTGGAATTTGCAGTGACAGGGCACATCATATCACTTTTATCATATTTAATACCCCTTTTCAAAACATGTCAAAAGTTTGTATTTTCCCACTTCATATTTAGCACACGTGTTGCTGCACCATTCATCTTAACAAAAGCAGACAATATTGTATTATTTGTTCACTATTTTTTTTACATAAAATTTTACAATTTCAGAAACTAAAGGATTACCTAAACCAATTAAGGACTTCCTTCAGTGAAATAGTGGGAATGTGTCCCACTGGCTGGGAGTTCACAGGGGCGTCATCTGGTAGAGCATTGGATGACATAACTTCTGAGCATCCCTTTCCTGATGTCTACAAATATGGTGAGGCTTCAGGCAAAACAATTTCTTTGTATTGAATGCTAACCTGAATAGTGAATTCAGGAGTAATATCAGCAAAATATCAGTTTTTATAATGCTGATTGACAACTAATACACAACATAAGATAGCATTGTAGTTTTCTAGTTTGGAACAGTTGTTGATATTGTGTTGGGCGGTAGCTAGTACAGCACATGATAATCTTTAATAATATATATTTTTCCAAATAGGAATACCCTACTCAGAGCACTCAAGCTTCAGTGAGCTCAGGCGATTTGTGCAGTTCATAAAACCAAAGAAAATCATTCCTACAGTCAACAATGGAAACAAGGCACGAAGGAAGCAGATGGAACAACATTTCAGCAAGTGGCAGACAACAAAAATCTTTCCCTGATGGCATTGACCATTAATAGTATTTTACAACAAGAGTCCACACACATCAAGAGGAGAATGTGAATGTTAACCTTTCATTCCTGTTGACTACACAGATACAGAAGAGCAGGATTAGTTGGCTTCTGGTCCTGACAGATAGTGGTCACAACTCCTCCACTTAACCACCTTATCATGGTGTGGCAAACCAATTTATGTTTTCTTCTACATACTCACTGGAGAACAGGATTGTTGGTCTATTTTGTCCTGTACTGATTCTCTGCTGAATGCACCAGGAAAGGAGACAACCCCAATTTTTTTCCCCCATCATACAGAACATCAGCTAGTTTTGTAGATGAGCCGGGTACATTGTTAGTTCTTCCTAGTCCCCCACCTGTATCACCTTGCTTCAGGTATGGAACACATATTACTCTTTTAAAGCTTTCCAAATCAAGCTGTTCCTTTCTGTCATGCAGGAATTTATGGATAATTCATGCATTTACAATAATTATACCTAAAATGCGAGTGAAGAGGAGACAATACCACTCGTTGGTTCAAACTGGTTGCATATTTTGCATCCAATCAGTCATGGTGATCTACATCTCCCATATAAGCTTTGTAATTGTTCAGAACATTTGGTTGAGGAACGTCACCTTTTGCTTTTATATTACTTTGCCATCTTTTTACCTTTTTGACAGGGTTAATAGTATCATAGTTTGTTCCAACACAAACACATTTGTTGTCACACCATCTCATAAAAAAGTATTTCTTCATTGGTGTCAAACATAAAGTCATAGGAACCTTATTTCTCCTTCATTTTATTTGTTGGTTTCAAATGACATTTGCTAAGTGTGTTTTACTTGATTGTTCCTGTGGCTTGGTAACCATCATTCCTAAGAATGAATTATAACTTGCGAAATAGTTGTTAAGGAAAAAGGCATGTGAATTAGGAACTGTTACAGCCTCTGGCATCTTCAAGACAACTTTTGTCCCAAGTAAGTGTCACTACCTTTATCTGTAGAACTCTTGCCACAGTACAAATCTAAATGATAGTAATAACCTGAAACTCCATATATAGTCCATAGTTTGTAGCCAAACCTAATTAATTTACATCTAATGAACTGTTTCATAGTTATGACCATAATATTTCACCATCATTTCATCTACAACTATGCATTCTCTGATCTAATATTTCAAGTGTTTGTTCCAGTGTAAATGCAGAAAATCGTACTTTCCCTATAAAACAAAATAGCATCAATCAATATATAAAAGTAATAGCCATGATGACAAGTATATGGAACCTATACTATAATTATCACAATGTAATTCCAGTCTAATCATATGCACTGCTTAAAAAAAATCAATATTGAATAATTATATTAAATAATCATGATGTCAAATGTATGGATCTAATACCTAACATAAGCCACTTACAGAATATATATTCACTGTTTCATGAAAGCTGTATTCTCGTTATATAATTATTACTAACTACTTACCTTTAGATAAGTGTTTTTCTCCTGTGAGACATGTAGTCTATGAAGATCTAAGTCACAATGATACATCATTGGGTAATGTTAGCTGTAAGATCTTCACACTGTTGGGACAAGTAATAACTCATGTTTTCCTGTTATTATCCCAGTGTTCTCATTTGAGGACGAACATTTTTTTACCACTGACTTTGTGTGTACTGGAAAAAATTAATAAGACTAAAATGCATATGGTGGATAGCGCATTGAAATCTGTCACCTGCCACTGCCACTTCTGTATAAGAAAACTTTTATCATAGATTGAAGCATTGAACTTGAAGAAATATTAATCATTGATTGTTATGGATATTAAATGAACACATCTCCAATGTTCTGTACAAAGGCCAAGCTTCAAACCAAACTGATGAGTAAAAATATTAGTAATTACATGAAGTCTTGGAACATCAGTTACACTTACATAGGAACTTATGAATGGACATACATGGCTCAAGTGTTGCTTGACATCCGAAATTCTTTGGATGATGTTATGTTCAGAAATCTGCTGAATAACAAAAAAAAGTGATTGGGGTCACATTCCAGCCCACTAAATATCAGAGCATTATGCTCACACTAGTTAACTGGTGATGGTGAATTGCTAATGAAAAATAACCCTATATCATCAGCCAGGTACCAATAATTCCCATGTCTGTGATTGCCTTAAACCAAGCTGTCTCTATCCAAGTCTACAATGGGATCACAAACATTACTATGCGTGAGATGCACCACAACTGGAGACCTACGCATTATTGATTTGAATCAGAATCAGGTGCTGTTTCTGTGTCACAGTAATTAAGTCACTTATGTATGTTTATGAACAATATGATTTAACATTTTATGATGTATTATGTGATGGGACGCAATTGAGGGGGAAAATGCCTTGTCAGAATAGTCTGATTTGATATTTCAATTCCATTCAATTCCATAGCATTGCTATGTTTGGGCATTTTTGAAAGATCCTGCTGAATACTGGAGGTTTGCTAACATTACCTAAGTCTTTCTTGGATCTAGCAGAAATCATTAATAAATATTACAAATTGTTTTGAATATGTACATATATATGGAAAGATTATTTTTGTTATATATTTATAAGGTTAAATGATCAGAATAAAATTGCAAACTTTAAAAAAGTTTCCATTACCATTTAAACCCAATTCTCACACTTAGGGAACTGATGATAGACAAGAAATTTTTAACAGTAGTTAACCATCCAATTCAAAGAGTTTCATTCCAGAGCTTGGACCCCACCGTTGCAAAGTCCATTGTTGTTGTAGAGGGGCTTCCGGGACCAGATATTGTTGTCTGATGCAGTGTTGCCTCGGATTTCAGTCTGGTCCAACCAATTTTCACTTGGCATTTCTCTTTTTCTAGCTTTATTTCCCCATTGTTTCATTTGTTTTTTCTTCCTACCCTCCCACCATCACCTCTTCCTAAGGTGTGAGAGTTGTGCTGAGAGGATGAAAGGCCAACTACGAGTTAGTCATGCCCAGCCTGAGGAACCATAAGCAAGGTATATTTTCTTTCTTTCATTGCCTTTGCTCCTCCTGGAGTTATATTTCTGCTCCATATCTTAACAATTCTGCAGTTATTCCATCTAAACCCACAGCTTTCCCACACTTAAGTTGGTCTATTGCTTTTTTTACTTCCTTTCTGCACACACTCGCTTTCCACACGCTTCCATACCTCAATGTTATTGTTTTTCTTAGTCTTCTCATTCATTAAATATTCAAAGTGACTTTTCTCCTCTTTACCACTTACAAGAACTCCATCCTCTCATTTAATTCTTACATTCACACCCTGTACTCCTTTCTCTTCTTTAACTTCCTTCCAAAACTTTTTATTCTCCTTAAACTTTTTGCTCAGCTTTATACCAAACTCTTTATGCACTCTCCTTCACCAACTCCTTTATCTTCCTATTCCAAAACTTGTACTGATTTCTCCTCCCATTTATTTCCTTCGCCAAATTTCTTTTTAACATTTCAGTAGAATGAATGCATTCAAATATTAACCTTTAATTTCACAATACATATTTTACAAAGATAATACTACCTCTTAACCCTCTGCATGTAGGATGATTTGTCTCTGTAAGGGGAAAAAATTGTTACAAAGAGTTATATGTATATGTCTGAAGTTATTGTACTTATCGTACTTGAAAGGGTAGGAAATGGTAAACTTTAATAACTAAAATCATGAGCTGATTATGGAGAAACGAACCATCAACACAAACAATGAATCCAATCAGAGTTTTAATGGTAAAAATAGAAATGAAAACCAGAAAACTTTGAGTTTCTTTCCCTTTGTTGTCTTGTAGAAAATAAATAACTATTGGGATAAGATTCCCAGACCTCTACCCTCATCCCTTTTGGTTGACTTATGATCAAAGTGAATTTCAATATGTGTTTCCGATGCCCCACATCTCAAGGTTAGCCATTAAGGCAAGATGCACCACCAAGTGATATGTATTAGTATGGAATGACAAACCACCTTACTTGTTACATATTCTATCATTAATTGGAGAGTTTGATTTCAATATTTCTATCTAATCTTCTTGGAACTCCTTCAAGAGTGTGGCCACAACAGAAATTTTTATCTATTCCTGTCCATGCACTCTAACACGCTTCATCCTTCCTCTCTCTGGTATTAGAACACTATCTTCCCATTCAAAAAGTGGTCTTGTTCTCACGCCAACACCATCCACTCCACCTTTGCATATCATTCAGGTGACCTTACTTCTTCCCATATTTTCCACATGAGCAAACCGACATTTCTATTACTTTAATTCTGAAACACATTCTCTCAACTTCCAAGCCATGTTTATATATCTCCTTATCACTCACAAATATTATTATTTGTTTGTTATTTATTTATTATGAATATATATATAGAATAAATAGTAATGTCTGTGGATCATATAATGTAGCTACATGCACTACTTTCTCTGTTGACAGGTTTTCCTGAATAGTAATGAGTATATGGATGGTTGTTCATGTTGCTGGTTAATCTATTGTGGTTTAGCTTTTCTGGAAGTTTTTGGACGTGTGCAGTTATTCACTATGGTCTTGGGGATCACACGCCGGACTTGTGATCACCAGCCATTACCCTCCTGGAAAGAGCTTGTAGTTCATTATTGCCTGATCTATGGGTAAGACTGTAATCTTTTACTCACCACACACCCCATCCTCTTGCTTAAGGAAGACAGTAACTGTTTGGTCATCAGTGAAACTGCACCTTGAGTGAGGATCGAACTCAAGCCTGCCAAGTGACAGGCCGAGACGTTACCACTGAGCTACCAAGCAGTGTATAATGTCAGTGAGATTATGTGTACTTTGTAAACGTATTCACAACTGTGCTTCTTACCTTTAAGGGCGACAATGCATTAACAGCAGAAAGACCAAGTGACCTGAGAAGCACCAGAGGTGGAGCTGCAGAGTTGTAGAGGCGATACAACCCATCAATAGATGCCATTGTTGCTACATTATATTTCTGTTGTTCTTTCTCATACTGGTATAGTGCTTGCTCATTTCCTGAAGAAAATAAATTTGAATAAGAAAAAATACATGGATTCAAACTCCTGGTAAGATGTTTTCATGTTAAAATAGCACTACTTGAGAGGACGTCACGCTAACCGTATAAAAAAGATAAAGTAAAATGGAGGCACACGCTGTAGCTTTTGCAGTAATCAGACCAAAAGCTGTTCATTGCAAGTGCTTCAGACCACCATCTTGTTGCTGCAGACCTGCAGGACAAGATGTCCCACACAATAGGGTACCACCAAGGTCCATAACTCTGCCCAGGGTCTTCTTGTACTACCTCCTGAAGAGCTCCTGCCTCCTATCACTGCTTATCTCGTTCCCTTTTGCACTAACACAAACAGTAGTTGCCACACCCTCCCCCAATAGAACACTTCCCAGCCTGTCTCCTATATACCCTATCCCCGTCCCTGGAAAACAGGCAAGCATCCTATCCTTCCTATTTCTTGCACAGAAGACCCTATCAAAGTACCTGACCTGGCTGTCACCCACAACCAAGGTCTTACCTGAACACATGGGAAGCTCATCTATCTTTCCATCCCTCCACTCATCTTCCAGAGCAGTAAAGCTGTTCCTGGTATCAAGCTGGGAAGTCAGCTACTTCCTACATCCTCTCAGCCTACTCCTGACTTCCAAGCTTCATGCTGGCGGGCCAGTGGGTCTGGAGTACCTGGGATTCCTCTGGCTCCCAGCAACTCTTGAAGCTCAGCATTCTCCTCATGTAGAGCCTCGGTGAGCATCCACCTGCTCCCTCAGCTATATTAGCTCTAAAAGAACCTCACTTTCCTCCATCTTGCCACCATCTGACTCACCCCACGGAGCACGGAATAACACGTCTTTCCCGGCAGGAACCAAGAGCGCACCATAATGATCCCCCCCCCCCCCCCCCCCCCCAAAAAAAAAAAAAAAAAAAAAAAAAAAAAAAAATAATAATAATAATAATTACCAAGTTGAGCACCAAGGAGAACAGAGTTTTCCAGGCAGCGTGTGAGGGCAGCCACATCACCAAAGCCCAAGTTGACTCCTTGGCCTGCCAGGGGATGTACCCGGTGAGCTGCATCTCTGTGTGACCAACAACCACTCTATTAATTGTAATAACCACTCCCTGGCACACAACTTTGATTCAAGATTTTCAGATTTAAGTGATATTTCTTTATAACACAGTGGAACCTTGGGTGATGAACGCCTCTCATCATGAACAAATTTCCATAAAACATCAGTACTTGATGTTATGGAAGTGGATTCCCCTTCCAAACAATAACATGGCTCCCCTTGCCCTTCCTCACCTTCCTTCACTTACGCCGTCAACTCTCCTCAGTACAGGTACGGTAAAATAAAATAAGTTTAGTTTTTGTCTATGTTTTATCTATTTAGAATGGTTTATCTTTTTTTGTGTAAGCTTTAATTACTTTCACTGGTTTTGTGTATGTACTTGTGCTCAAATTACTGTTGTAAAAGTTCAAATAAGCAATCACCTGGGGTCCATTTTACATTGATTCTTATGGTGAAAATAGTTTCGGTTTATGAACATTTCGGGTCATGAATGGCCTTCAGGAACTAATCATATTCGTTGGTGCACAAGTAAGTGGCCAGCACGTGCCGGAGATCGAACTTGAAACCCTGAGTTGGTATGCCCGACTGCTAGCTACTAGGCCACTGCCTCCCCAGACAAGTCTTGCATTCAGCCAGCCAATGGGAGCCACAAGATTGTCCATAACTCCAAGGGGCATTTCATTGACACCAGCAAGAAATTCAGTACAATCATGAATCTGAGAACTGAAATTCCTTTCATCAAGACCTATGTGATACTAGTTCTGACATACTAACCACTCTTAACAACTGGATATTTCAGCTCAGCTTAAAAGACAAAAATTAATGCTATCTCATGACAAAGTCCACTTACCATGTTAAGAAAAAACATAGTTAAAACATGAAACATTGAAAAAAACGAAACTAATCCTTTTCTTATTACCTACCCAACAAGTGCCACTCTGGGGCTGACATAGTGCACTGCATGACCCAGGCCTAGGGGAAAGGCTCCCCGACTGCCTGCCACCACTTTTGACACACTAGGAGGCAGCTGTCGTATTTCAGCACTCTGACCTGGTATCACATTTTCCAACATCTTCAGCCATGCTTGATGTATAGTCTTCACCGTTGAGTCAATTTCACTGTCATCCCACTGGTGAGGAAAAGGTGTATTTTTTCTTATTCTTAAGTTAACTATAAAATTTTATAGCAGGCATTTATTAACTTGAGAGTTAATTTTTGGCTTCTATATCAATTATATATCAACAACTTACTATTGCCCTGTTGAGAGCTTCTGTGAAATCCTCTTCCGAGAGTGCCAGCAGGTAGGCGGCCTGCTCCCGTGTGGTGGACCACACTAACGAACTGTGATCATCTGACAGCTGCAACACATCACAATAAACACTTGTATAGAATCTGATCTTACAATCATAGATACAGTGATGAAACTATTACCAAATCTGTCAAACTGTCTATATATTTAGAATATGAACTCATATCCATTCTTCTATGTACTCTGATGCTAATGCTTTGAAACATTTTCACACTGATGGTCGTTCTTCTAAACATTTCCAAGGGAGTGGCCATAGCAGAAAAGTCTCCACTTAGTTCTTGCATGTCATCCTTACACATTCCAGGCCTTCCATCCTCCTTCCACTTGGACAGCCTCGTTATGACCAGTAGGGCCTTTTGCTGTCTGTTCTTAATTTGTACTCCTTTGTACTCCCACTTTCCCTCTCCTAAGTCTCCTTCAAGTACTCTACTACTCTTTCTTCCCATTTCAATTGAGGAGCACTTCTCTTACAGCTACAATATGACCTTACTCATGTATACTGCATCCTCCTTATCATCTCAGTCACTCCACGTGACAAAACCACCTCCAATCCTGCAGCTTTCCCTGTTTTAATTGCACTTCCTCTTTCATGATCAGTGAGTTATTCAACCAAAAAGAATGTAAACTTTATATAAGTAATAGTTACGTTCCTATGGTACTAGAAAAGATAGTGCTTAGTCTTATTTACTCTCTACTCTACTTGCTATGTTTGCTGTGGTCACAGTCTAAGTCTATCTCTTTGCCTTAAAATGATGCTGTAGTATACTTTCCATCTCTTATTCTCTTCAGTACAGAATACAGGTCTATGAAAATAATATTGTTAAAAATCATGTAATTATTCAATCATGCTGTGAAAGATTGTTGGTTTGACAAATTTTAGAAAGTAACAAAAATTTCACTAATTGACTAAAGAAATCATATGAAACATATGTATGCGTATGGATATATGAAAAGCTTTTTATCGCCTTTTGGTAATACGGTGATAGTATTTTAGCAGTTCTAATAACATATATACCATTTAACTACCTATAATAAAGTAACTTTTTCATATTGTTGGTAATTATTAAGTTGTTTACATATTATCCACGCTAACACAAGAGTGGACAAGCATTTAATAGTCTAATCATTACAGTAAAATGAAACTGTATCCTTTTTCCAAAAATATGACTTTCTTCCTCATTTTCTCCAAAGCTATTAGAGATATTTGAAATATCATTGCAGCATCTGATAGACCTAATTAAACTCTACAACTGTCATTATGAATATTTAATCTAAGACTAATAATTAAGCAGTAAAATTTAAATGTATCTTTTTTCCAAAAACATGACTTTCTTCCTCATTTTCTCGAAAGCTATTAGAGATATTGGAAATATCATTGCAGCATCTGATAGACCTAATAAAACTCTACAAATATCATTATGAATATTTGCTCTAAGACTAATAATTATGCAGTAAAATGGAACTGTATCTTTTTTCCAAAAATATGACTTTCTTAATTTTCTCATAAGCTATTAGATATTGGAAATATCATTGCAGCATCTGATAGACCTAATTAAACTCTATAACTGTTATTATGAATATTTGCTCTAAGACAGTGGTTCTTAACCTGGGTTTGATTGAATCCCAGGTGTTTGTTGAGTCAGTCTCAGGCGTTCGGCAGAGGTCAAGAATTCTAAGGTTATTTTCAACAAAAGGTAAAAACATTCATCCACAAACATTTCAAAACATATTCTTTCTTTAGTAACATTTATCACGGTGCGTCAGATTTCATACTATTTGGATAAAAGTGAATGCCTTAATGTGGTTATTAGTAATATTATGTGTGACGTCACGAAGGGTTTGGTGAATGCACAGATGAAGCTTGCACGGTTCAGTACCTCCATAAAGTTTAAGAACCATTGCTTTAGAGGATACAGGCCTGGTATATAAATAGATTGATAGATTTGTAAATTATTCTAAATGTTTTTGAGCATTATACTTTTTATTGTATAACACTCCACTTGTATTGACAAGTTGTATGGACCAAAAATCTAGGACTATTACATGACAAAACTGATACAAACCGGCAGTAGAGCAACAGGACCCGTGGGAAGAAACCTCTGCCAAGCCACTGTGTTGTCAACAGCCTAGAAAATATAATTATAAGGATGAAATGACCAACATAGGACAATATGACAAATGACACATCATTTAGGCAAATATATGAAAACAGACTGAAAACAGTAATAAATGCAAGCCTTTTTATTACCATGAACATGAAGATGTTCGTGTGTGACAAATGCATTTGTTCACTAACTAACTCTTTTCTTTTGAGTGATTTTATTCCTTCTTTTACCAAGCAATGGATGGGTGACATAGCAGTAAGAGGAACACAAATCAGATAGTGAACAACAGATGAGGAGGAACACAAATCAGATAGTGAACAACAGATGAGGAGGAACACAGATCAGATAGTGAACAACAGATGAAGAGGAACACAGATCAGATAGTGAACAACAGATGAGGAGGAACACAGATCAGATAGTGAACAACAGATGAAGAGGAACACAGATCAGATAGTGAACAACAGATGAGGAGGAACACAGATCAGATAGTGAACAACAGATGAAGAGGAACACAGATCAGATAGTGAACAACAGATGAAGAGGAACACAGATCAGATAGTGAACAACAGATGAGGAGGAACACAGATCAGATAGTGAACAACAGATGAGGAGGAACACAGATCAGATAGTGAACGCAGGAACAGGATGGGGTTTGAATTTATTAATGCGATGACAAGAGGTAGACTGGTCTGATTTGGACTTGTTGAAAAAATGGCATAGAGTGATAGGGTGAAAACAGATAGAGATCTGAGTTTTTTAAAAGAACACTTAGAATACAATTATCAACAAGGATTTCAGAGATCAAGACTTGTGCAGGGAGGCTGCTAGATCATACTAGCCTAGTGAGCCACCATTAGGTGCACACATGGATAAAGCCTTACTAAATGATGATGAAAATGATGTGAGACGGAAGTCTGACAAGGCAATTTGTGAGCATGGAAGTATGGTTCCTAAGGATAAAGAAGGGGCTGCCTCAAGATCATAAGATTTCCTTGAGTCAAAGCTTGAGAAAGCAAGGAGATATTTAATGGGAAATACTTTATCTTGCTTTAATTCATGGTAGTACGAATGATTAAAACCAAGATGAATACCGTAACTACTCCTGTATTCAAAGCTCATGACAAATATATATTATCCAACAGCATCTGGCTGTCAGACTTCAACTCAACTCCATTTGCTGACAAAATATTTTCAATAGTACGTGGGTTAAGCTGCATCAGGAGGACATGATATCATATGATTGATCACACTGACACATGTTCAAACAAAGCAGGAACAAAAACACTGTCTGATGGCATGATTAGTGTTCAACAACAGAGATGTGATGCTGTATACCTGTGCATTTGGCAAACAGGTCAATGTACAATATCAAACTGATACTTACTTCTGATAGTTGTAAAGTAGCCACAATGCCCATCTGGTCATACTCCCACCCCATGTACTGCACACCCATGCTGCGGCGCACCAAGGATTTGGCTCCATCTGCACCTATCTAAAAAAGAATGGATAGCTAGGAATTGTTTTTTTTTACAAATGAAAGGTGATACTTAAGTCACTTCACTCAACAAACAAAGGAAAATATTACTCTTTGAACAGCTAATCTAAGATACCTCTTAAATTATTATACTAAATTATATAGATTTATAATGAACTCACTGCTCATGTAACATACTAAAAGATCTGTCGAGATGGTTCTGCCATCAGCTAGAGACAGCATTACTCTAGAAGTGGTGTCCTTAGGAATTTGGTAACCTTCCACTTTTGCATCATACACAACCTGAAAAAGATTTGGCAAGATGTATCTCTCTTATTTTCACTTTTTATTTGCTCCTGATTACATAAGTGTTCTCTCTTCACCTTTCACCTTCACCTGGATATATATCTTCCATATCAGAATATTCCTCTTCAGTCTCATCCTAAGACATAGATGTAATTTCAAGTATAAACACGCACCTCAACATGGTCTGGAACTTGATTCTTGATGGAGTGCAGAGTGACATCATTCTCCACAATATGAGCCACCATCCCGTCCTCCTGATCCTGGCCATTAAAAGTGATCATGGCTTCAGAACAAGACTCCCACACCTGCACAACAAACACACACAAAGTTTAGCCAAGACTAACACACAAGCAAAGGGAAGGAAATGGGTAAAGGACTTATTAGCTAACTAACAAACTAGTGTTAAGTCCAACAACTCTAACTGATCCAATACTGATGACAAGAAAATCATGTTTTTTAATTGCACATACAATAATTGTTGGGTAAATTTTAAGCTAACATGAAAACGGTTAATTCAGAAGAAATTGTTCATAGTAATTTAATGTATTTTTCTTCAGTAATGAAAGGTAGTGCTTGGAGACATTATTTCATGACTATCATTTTAAGCATTGTATAACATACACTGGAACCTGGGTATACGTCTGCCTTGGAATAAGTCCAACTTGGTATACGACCTGTTTGGACTCAAAAAATTTTGCTTGGTATACGACCTTTGTTTAGAATACAACTCGTGTGAGTGTCAGTACAACATATTTCCAAAATTTGGGCTAATTTTCTTCCACCCCGCCCTCTCCAGTGATGTAGCATGACTCTGCCTCGTGATTGGCTGGGCTCACTCTCCTCCTTGCCTCACCTGCCTCCCTCTCATCAACCACCCTCTCTCTCACTCTACGCCTCCCTCCCACCAACTCCTCTCTCTCTCTCTCGCTCTCGCTCTCTCTCTCTCTCTTTCTTTTGGCCTGTACACACTACACATTATGGCTTGTGCGCCGACCTCTGACTCGACTCACCAGTCCCATGACCATATATGAAGTGATTAGCGGGTCATCCTGCGCTTGACCTGAGTCGAGCAGTAGGCATTTCATACAAGTGAGTCCCGTGTTTTAATGGAAGGGGACTCTCAAAAACAATAACATCTCCTCCTCCTCCCTTCTCGGTACCATCTTAGTAGGCGCTCGACTCTTCTCAGCAAGGTAAAGTGAGTTTAAATTTTCATTTACAATATTTTTAATTTCTTTTGTACTACTGTACTGTTTTTAAATTACGTACAGTACCTATTTTAGTGTTTATGAGTGTTCAAAATCAATTTATATAAACCCATCAATGTATAATACATGTATTGTATGCCATTAACAACAGAATTTTTTTTATGGGAACGGATTAATCATTTTCCTTTTATTTCTTATGGGAAAAAATTTGTTTGGTATACGTCCTTTTTCATATAAGTCCAGGGATCTAGAACGGATTAAGGACGTATACTGAGGTACCACTGTATAGTGTAATGCTTAAATTCATTATCCATCCAGTATATTCAAACATACTATGCATATAGATTTTTTCTATATTATGCATATCATGATAATAGACCAAGCCATAGACTACACCATACTTGACTGGACACTCGCGACAATCGCTGACAGACGATATAAATTTCAGTCCTATTGATTCTGCTGCTATGAGTGATGACAGATAATACTTTGTTTATCAGTTCATATTCTACTTAGGACATTGTATTACATGTCTTTACAATCAGTAATGATTGCTGAATCATTGCTGAACCTAAAAAATTAATTTACAACTTGTGCAAATAGGAAATTAACATAAAGATTACAAGAATGAGTGAAACCCGTGTGGGAGTTGTGTATAAAGCATATTGTTTATAGCAAAAATTTCAGGCAAATTCACAATAATTTCTGAAATAAAGCATCACATATTGTGAAATCACCATTCCTGAATATGATTTGATTGTGATCAAATGCCATATTATCGTTATATCGGCTTGGGAATGAGTTTTTCACAACAATTCGTGGCGCATAGCTGAGAAAGCTGAGCTGACTGTGATGGCGAGATGTTCGTTGATCAGTCAGTCAGTCAGTCAGTCACCCACTGCCACTCGAACCAGACGGACGTGCTACTGAACTTCTAGCTGGACACCGGACTCGTTTTAGCAGTAAGTATGCAACATTTGTTTATTGTAATGTCTGATTTATAAGATTTTAGGAACATTTCAGTACTAAATTCATATAAAACTTCTGTAGAAACTACGTAGAACGGTGTATGATGAAACTTTAGTAGCGGTCATTATTTGATAATGGCTACCATCACCACTGTTATGTATTTAAAAATGACCGTGCGAATTTAACAAATAGATACATATCACGGTCATGGTCTAACCAAGTTAGTTAGACCATGATTGATGACCACGGTCACCTCAAAACATGGAATCCGTTAATTCAAAATTCGAATCTAGCTACCTACTCCTCCCACCCATCAGGCATCCCTCCGCCACACACACACATGGGTAATAAAGTATGATAGTTTGCAACTTATCAATGTTGTTATATGTTAACTTGGTGCAGTCTAAGTATTTTCTGGCTGTCTTCATCCAGTTAAAGTATTCACATTTGATTCTTCTCAGGATTTCCTTTAATAATTGGTAGACAAACACTCTTCCAGTATGTCTTGTCTATAATGATTTTGTGGCAGCTTTTTGCTATTATTGAGTAGGTCAGGTTTGCCAAGCTTTGTGCCTTCATAATCATGTTATTCTTCTGTTCCTTAAATATATCCCCCTTGTCTGTTATTATAACACCTAGATACTTAATATTGTTAGTCACACGGATTCCCTCAATGTTCTCTGGTTTGTGTTCTGCGTTGTGTATGATTATTTAGCTTTTTTCTTTATTTATTTCCATGCCATATTCCTTGCTTATTTCCATCAGTGTTTTGATGTTATCACAAGCTTCTTGTAACGCTATTATAAGTCTCATGGAAAATGTTTATAAGCAGAAGAAGAAAAGTGCTTCCTCCATAACGGCTTGTTTTGTTGTTATGATTAGCTGATTCCGCAAGGCGAGTGGTTCTACTTGACACGCCTGATGGACAGGGGGACACTAGACGGTGGGGAAGGCCTACATTACCCTTCACCAACTTTGTGCCACATTACTTGCTTCGCCTTGAGTGTCTGGGACTCCCTAATCAACAACAAGGAGAGGAGGAATAAGTAAGTCAAGTTTATTTATATTACAGTACCATTATAATTATTTTTCTTTGATGGGGTAAACAGCATCGGTATATACATACATACATACATATTTGATATGTTTAAATGCCATTATCTTACTGTGTGAGTGCATACACACATGCATTAGGGTTTTTTTTTTTTTACATCCTTCGAACGAATAGATACTACAGACTAGTAGGTAATATAACTATAGGAATTAATCTATTAATATATAAATTTAATTGCACTTCTGAATTATTCTTTTTTTTTCGGATGTTTTTTTAAATTTTTATTTGTATAATTTTTTATTCACTTGTAATGTGCTAACATTCACATTTTATTTCAGGTTTTTTGGTTGTGACAACCATAAGGACACATTCCTGCAGATCCTTGTTGGTTTGGCCAGGAAGTTCCCAGAGTTTGAGGTGGCACAGTGCTGTAATGGGCACTATGTAATCACCAAGATTCTCCCCGTCGTGGGCGGCAATCTTTTCAATGGTTTTGGCTCCAACTTGTGCAGGGACACAAACTCTGATGTTCACGCCAAGTTGCCCTCCAAACGCCAGGCCACCGGCGACTGTGTGAGGGATACTAGAAGCCATGACCAAATGAAAAGGCAGAAGCTCCAGGGGCAGAAAAAATAGGTGATGGGGGAGATAATGACTGCGCCTTACAAGCCAGTGATTTGTGTCTCTCTTCAAAGGAGTTATGCTTACTGCTACTGCAGACAGTGTTTTTTTTCTGTGCAACAAAGATATTTCTCCCCCTGCAAGACAGTGACTTGTGCTTTTCTTCAAGGGAGCTATACTTATTGCTACTGCAGACAGTGTTATTTTTCTGTGCAACAAAGATATTTTTCCACCTGCAAGACAGTGACTAGTGCTTTTTTTCAAGGGAGTTATACTTCCTGCTACTGCAGACAGTGTTTTTTTTTTCTGTGCAACAAAGATATTTCTCCCCCTGCAAGACAGTGACTGGTGCTTTTCTGCAAAGGGGTTATACTTACTGCTACTGCAGAGTGGTTTTATTTCTGTGCAATAACGATATTTCTCTCCCTGCAAGACAGTGATTTGTGCATTTTTTCAAGGGAGTTATACTTACTGCTACTGCACAGTTTTTTTTTCTTCTGTGCAACAAAGATATTTCTCCCCCTGCAAGACAGTGACTTGTGTCTCTCTGGACGCAAGTACACCAATTCTTTGAGAGTGAGGCCATCGTCAGGCGTGTCAACCTGGTGTGCCTTTCTCGATACACCTTGGAGGAGGTGGCAGAGGAGATGCAGACCGCCAGGGAGCAGCTGGTTATGGAGGACAATCGGGTGGTTCAGGTGTTGATTGGAGAGCTCTCTGACCTGGACCCTGAACCGCCAGAAGACCTGCTTGCGGCAGCTACATGGCACTTCTCGGGGAACCTGGGCAGGATGTCCTTGGGTGAAATTATTGCAAATATGGTGTTTTTATTGGTGTCTTAGGATTGAATAATTGTCGCCCACCGATGACGTATGTTGACTAATTTGTTTTTGTTGTTCATAAACATATTCTTCACATCACTTTGAGGTGCTTGCTTTTTGTTTGATGTTTCTATGATGATTTTAAGTATTTTATTCAAATAAAACAAACAAAAAATCGCCTCAGCACCCATTTGCGAAAGACGCGATTTCGAGTGCACAGTCACGTATGGTGTATTCTATGGTATTGCATATTAATATAGACTACATGGGCTATGCATGTAAGTGTTTTCAGATTGAAATTCCAATGTTCCTGGAAATTATTGCAAATTTTGTTTTTTTATTGGTGTCAGGATTGAATAATTGTTGCCCACCGATGATGTATATTGACAAATTTGTTTTTGTTGCTCATAAATATATTCTTCACATCACTCTGAGGTGTTTGCTTTTTGTTTGAGGTTTCTATGATGATTTTAAGTATTTTATTCAAATAAAACAAAAAAAATCACCTCAGTACCCATTTGCGGAAGACCCAATTTCGAGTGCACAGTCACGTATGGTGTATTCTATGGTATTGCATATTAATATAGACTACATGGGCTATGCATGTAAGTGTTTTCAGATTGAAATTCCAATATTCCTGGAATTTATTGCAAATTTTGTTTTTCTTGGTTTCTTAGGATTCAATAATTGTCGCCCACCGATGACGTATGTTGACTAATTTTTTTTTGTTGCTCATAAACATATTCTTTACAACACTCTGAAGTGTTTGCTTTTTATTTGAGGTTCCTATCTTAATTCTAAGTATTTTATTTGATTTTTCTAAAAATCTGCCGTAGGACGGGTTTGCAAAAGGCCAGAGTTTGAGTGTCCAGTCAAGTATAGTGTAGTCTATGACCAAGCTTATATAGTTTCAGGTTACACTAAATGTTGAGTGAGTATTCATAACCCTTACATGATACAAGCAAACCTCACACTTCTTACTTGCATCCTGTGTACAGGCTGGGCCCTCAGGTGCTCAATGTGTTCCCACACTCCAAGCTTCCTGAAGAAGGTGCGGGTACGAGTATTGAGGGCACATACCCGATTGCTGAACTTCTCGGGCAACTGCCATGGTTTGTCAGGACCTCCCTCCAGTAAAAGTATTTTTCGGTCACGCAACCTTTGACTTCGTCCTAAAGGAGCAGCAACAGGAGAACAATCCATCAAATTTTGTCTAATTGTAGAAACTGAGAAGGTTACATGATTAAGGCTGTATTTAGTTGTTTAATTTTATCATGATGAGTTTAATAGTACCACTTGTAATGAATATGGTGTTCTTTTTGCTACGGTGATTATTAATATTTAGTGCACGTCTAAAGTTGTGTGTGTCTTTGCTGGGCTGCTGTGTAACAATGTGTGTGAAGGTGTAATCCCTAAATCACATAATTATACAATGAATGGCAATGCAGCTCTGACTTTGAATAAGATGATATCAACATTGCCATATGAGTGGGCAATACATTTTGAATAATTATCTTTTAAACAACCTACACACAAATTACCTGAGACTGCAAACTTAGATATTCCCCCCGAACATATTTCCCTCTGGACAAATTCTCCCCTGGACATTTTCCCCTCTAGATACAGCAAGTTACTTCTAATCAACTGTTGTTATCACTGACTTCCGAGAAATCAGCCATAAATGCTGTTCAAGCAGTCCTGGATCACCATGTCAGAACGCAGGGTTGCTTCTACCATCTTACCTAGAGTACTTGGCAGAAAGTACAAGATCTTGGTCACGTGCAGAGATATAAAAACCAGGAAGAAATCAAACACTTTGTTGATATAAATCATGCAAGACTCTGAGAAACAAACTAACAAACTTTTGCTCTTATTGTATACAGTAGGTTAATGTTCAGAAGGGATACAGCTTACGTTAGGTTATGGTTAGATTAGATTAGGTTTGGTTAGGTTAGGAACGGTTATATAAGCTTTTTATATTCTATTAACCACGTGCTGTATCTATAAGGCGAGCACTTACATTTTTTTTTTTTAAGGACGTATACCGAGATACCACTGTGTGTGTGTGTATGTGTGTATATATATATATATATATATATATATATATATATATATATATATATATATATATATATACATACATACACACACACACAGTGGTATCTCGGTATGTCCTTAAAAAAAAAAAAAATGTAAGTGCTTGCCTTATAGATACAGCACGTGCCTAACTTTTGGTTAATAGAATATAAAAAGCTTATATAACCATTCCTAACCTAACCAAACCTAATCTAATCTAACCATAACCTAACGTAAGCTGTATCCTCATAGTGCTCAGTTATTGATACGGCACGTGCCTAACTTTTGGGTAAAAAGCTAATATAACCGAACCAAACCTAACATAACTTGAAAGACGCTTTATCAGGTAAATAATAAAGCACAGGCTGTAGAAATAGCGAATTATTCTGTTGATAACTTTCAGTGTTTTTGAAACTCTTTGTACGATGAAAATGTCAAATTTAATGCGAACACGGTGGGTGGTGCCGGCGCATGCTGTACAAATAGATGACAACGGGGTACGGCTGCCGTATCTGTAAGCACTTTGTATTTTTTCCCATTATCTCATAAATTCTGAGAACGTTTTACTCTCTATATTTCTGTGAGTGATGAGGATATTTTAGAGTGTATAGATTTGCGATGGAGATATAATTAGGAAAACCATCTAAAAAATTGGTAAAGATTCGGAAGACGACCCAGTCTGTTTTTTGTGCAAAGCAATTTCTTTCTGATAGATTTTGATGCGTCTTGAATTAATCTGATGTTTGTTTGTTATGCCGTGCAGTTTATTTATTTATTTCCCAAGGAAAAGATTGCCACAAAAAAGTCAGATTAATTCAAAACCATTAAAATTAAGACGCGCTAGAACCACGGTAGAGTGCAGACCTACCTCTCTCAGCCGCAACCACACACGCCACCCCAACCTTATTTACGGTTCGGTGGGTGCCTACAAGTGCCCAAGTGCAGGATTTACTGCAGTATCGAGTCCCGCCGCATCGACAGCCGACGAACGGCAAATGGACTCATGCTGACTGACGACGGCTGTGACCCACCGGCAGCTGCCGCCGCCCACATGGACGCCACCACGACGGTCCTGAAAAGGACTCGCTCTCTTTCTCCATCGTCTGGTGAGACCAACGAACGTACAGCTAAGTCTACCAAATGCAATGATCGCTCCTTCGCCCAAGTAGCTGCTTCGCCACCCTCACCTAACGCTAGAGCTGTGCCCCCACGCCAACCTCAACCACTGCAACCCTCTTTCTCTAAATATATCATCATCCGCTCTGCTGAGGGGAACAGATGCTTTATTCATCCTGGTAAAGTGGCCACGGCTATCTACTCTTCCATATTTGGCAAAAAATATGTTGAGAAGACCCTAACCATCACTGGTGGCGGCAGGGGCATAAAATTCGAGGTAGCCAACCTCGAAAACCTCTCTCAACCTCCTGAGTCGGTCACCACGCTGGGGGAGTGGTCTGTTAAATGCTGGGTTGTGACAGACGATGACCCCACTTACATGTTTGGGAGGATATACCCAGTATCCCCCGAAATGGCCACACAGGACATACTCACCAACCTTACCATACTAGACGATGCCCCAACTCAAATCATAGACGTTTTTAGACTCCCAGCTTTTGTCAGGGAAGGGCAGACGATGGCCAATATGGCCATTCGTATTAAGTTTAGAGGGGCCCTCCCTGATAGGATTGCCCTAAACTCTGCAGTGTACCGTGTTAGGCCCCACACCCTCCCTGTCCTCAGGTGCACCCGCTGCCTTCTGTTTGGCCATGGCAACGCCTCCTGCAACGGCAAAAACCGCTGTGGGAGGTGCAGTGGTTACCATGATGCCGAGGTTTGTACCCGGCCCGAAACATGCCTTTTCTGTGATGGCAACCACCGCCCCACCTACAGGCAGTGCCCGGCATACCTTCAGGCACTGCAACTACAGCAGCTCCAACATGAGTCTGACCACACTATAACGGAGGTTAAGCGTAAGCTGAGGGGCATCCGCCCAGGGTCCTTCAGACCAACTTCCTCACCAGAGGAGAATACAACACCTCCTCAGGCACCCCCACCTGCACCTGCCCCACAACCAGCCCCTCCCAAGCCACTTAGCCCTAAGGTCACAATAATTCCTTTGGCTGCCCAGGACTGCTCCACCCCTCAACGCCCATCCACTAACCTATGCACACCCCAAACACCCAAATCCCTGAGGGGCCGTCGCTCTCCCAGGCGTCGGCCAAAACCCCCCTCTTGCCCCAGCTCTCCTAGGAGGGATACCCGTTTACAGGAGGTATTCCTTCTCCCCACACCCCTACCACCTCACCCTCTACCCCAACCCACTCCTATCCCACCTCATACTGCTCCTCGCCTACTTCAACCCATTCCTACCCCACCTCAACCCACACCTCCCCAGCCTGAACTCCAGCCCCATGCCACACAGCCAGCAGCCCAGCAGCCCCTGCCCTCACAGGGCAGTGCATGCCTTGAGCCTCCTACGGCACCTTCACAGGCCCAGCATGCTTCGGGTCTCTCCTTATCTGCCTTCATTATGGGATTAGCACCACTTGCACTTAAATTTATCAATCTTCTCCTAACAGGTTACAGCCTTCAAGAAAGCCTCCTCCAGTGCTTGCCAGGACTATTCTCATTCTTCACATCACTCACGCAGTGAATTCTGTTCTCCCCTCTCACTTCATACTCTGGAATGCCCGGTCCCTGTACTGGAAACTTCCAGTCTTTAAAACCACACTGTCTTCCTATTCACCTCTTGTTGTTGGTGTCTGTGAGACGTGGCTCACTGACGCATTCTCCCCTTCCTTCCCCAACTATTCTTCTTACAGAGTGGACAGGGGGGCAGGCGGAGGAGGAGGCGGCCTGCTACTGCTTGTCCACCAATCCCTCTCTTCTAGCCTCCTCACTATCACTCCCTACCCCGGGGGCAGACTAGAGTACCTGGGGGTGACTATTACCTTTAACTCAGGGCCCCTTCAGATCCTTTTAATTTACAACCCATGCTTGGATATCTCCCTTCAGGAGTTCCAGCATTTGTTTTCACAGCTTTCCTCCCCAGCCTTAATAATGGGTGATTTTAACGCCCATCACGACTTCTGGGAACCAGCCCTCCCCAGGAGCCGAAGAAACCGTTCGGGTCTGTCCCTCTCGACCTTCCTGGCAGACAGTGCAACTTTCTCTCTCCTTACTCCACCTGGCCTCCCTACCAGGACCAATCCAGTTTCAGGGAACCCCTCTACCTTGGACCTTTGCCTGGGGAATGGCCCTCTCCTCCTCACCACTATAACAACTGGCCCTTACATGGGGAGTGACCACCTTCCTGTTGTCATCTCCTTCCCTTCAATACCAACACCCCCCCCTTCATCACGCAGACCTCGTTGGTCCTTTAAAAAGGGAGACTGGGGCTCTTTTCAAAAAGAGTTTAATTCAAAAACTCCTCCCACCATCCTCCCTTCACAAAGTCAAATTCAATACCTTACAGACACCTTGGTGGATGTAGGGTCCCACCACTTTCACCTCGTCACTTCCCGTCCCTCCCGCTCCTTCCGGGTCCCCTGGTGGTCCCGAAGGTGTGCAGCAGCCCTTCAGGCCAAACGACATGCCTTTGACATGTGGCGTAAGAATCCCATCCCTCCCCTTCGCAGTCGCTTCAGACTTTTAGAGGCCCAGTGCAAGCGTGTTATTCTTGATGAGAAACGTTCTGCGTGGGCCTCCTTTTGTGCCTCCCTGTCCTTTTCTTCCTCAGTCTCCCAGGCTTGGTCTTTTTTCAGGAAGATGGTTCACCCTCAGCCCCCTCTTACCTTCCCGTTAACTAGTAACGGTGTCCTCCTTGTCAACAACGTCCAAAAAGCCGAGTGCCTTGCCTCCAACATACACACTGTCCTCGGCTCCCCTGACCCTATACCTCCACCTGTGTTACCTCCTTCTTCACACGGCCACACAATTAGCACAGCTATAACTCCCCAGGAGCTTTCATCAGCTTTACAAGCACTGTCTGCTGGGAAGGCGACGGGGCCGGACAATGTCCCGAATGAGTTTCTTCGCCGCCTCCCAGATCCTCTGATCTTCCTCCTCCTGAACGTGTTCAACGCCAGCTGGCAATCTGGCACGTTCCCTTCTGTGTGGCGTAATGCCATCACAATTCCTATTCTCAAACCTGGCAAGGACCCGTCGGAGGCTTCATCCTACAGGCCCATCAGTCTACTCTCTAACTTCAGTAAGGTATTAGAACACATAGTGCATGACAGACTAACATGGTGGTTGGAACACAAACACCTTCTTCCCCCTAACATGTTTGGCTTCCGTCCTCACCGGGGCACCCTGGATGCCCTGCTCCAGCTAGAGCACCACATTCAGGAAGGATTTAACCACAAGCAATTCACTCTGGTAGCTTTTCTTGATCTCAAAGGAGCTTTTGACTCCTCTTCACATAATGCCATTATTGAAAAACTTTCCCGCCTGGGACTCAATGGTTCCCCACTCAATTGGGTTCAGTCCTTCCTGTCTTTCAGGTCCTTCTCTCTGGTGATAGGTAACTCCTACTCTAGGTCTTACCCAGTCACCAGAGGTGTCCCACAGGGTTCTCCTCTCAGTCCTCTCCTTTTCAATGTCCTACTTTCAGACTTTCCCTCTTCTCCATGCACACATGCACTCTTATATGCTGATGACATTTCCCTCCTTTCCTCTGCTTCCATTATCCAGGAGGCTCAACTTAACCTTCAACGTGGGCTTGATGCCATAGACTCTTGGACATCACGTTGGGGCCTAACGGTGAGTGCCCAGAAGTCTAGCCTTCTGTGCTTCACCAGAAGGCAAATACCCAACATACCTGTGGTCACCATCAAAGGTTCACCCATTCCCTTCAAAACCCAACATAAGTTTCTAGGTATAGTAGTGGACGGCCCCCGTCTAACCTGGAGCCGTCACATACACTACCTGGTGACCTCATGTCTTAAAAGACTAAATTTAATGAAGTCCCTGGCAGGGGTCAAGTGGGGTGCGGACAGGCATACCCTCCTTCGTTTCTATTGTACCTATATCCGGAGTCGCTTAGACTACGGATGTGAGGTTTATGGGGCGGCCTCACCTTCACTTCTCCATAAACTGGATGTCATACAAAACACAGCCATGCGTATAGCCCTGGGAGCTTTCAGGTCCTCCCCAGTCACAGCCCTTCAGGCAGAATCCTCCCTATCCTCACTGTCACACCGACGCTCCACCCTCCTTGTCCGCACCTACACCAAACTTGCATCCTCACCTAGCTGCCACGCCCTCCACTCCCTCCTCCTCCGACAGAGTAGGGCACCACTTCTTGGCCCCCTACCATATCAAGCCCACACACCATTTGTAGAAAGAGCCCTCTCCTTCTTTGCCTCCCTCCGGGTGACCCCCCCCTCCTTTCTCACTCTCGAGAAGACTTCCCCTTTGGGCCCTTGGTTTCCCCTCTCCCCCTTAATATCCTTGACACTGCACACAGACACACAATGGTCAAAGGCACACTGTCCGGTGCAGGGCAGGATAATTTTCAACAACCTCCTGCACACTCACTACCACAACTCCCTCCACATATACACTGACGGCTCCCGCCTCCCAACACCTCCCTCTGTTGGAGCTGCTATGTATGTCCCAGTACGTAACACTGCCACTGCCTGGAGGCTTCCGGCCTCTGCCTCCATTCTGACAGCAGAACTCTTCGCCATCAGAGAGGGCCTCAGGTTTGCCACCACACTCACCTCCCCTTGCTCAGTCACTCTCTTCTCAGACTCCCTCTCAGCCCTCCAACTCATCCGGCGCCACTGCCCTAAAACACACCACTCCCTCTGCTTCACCATTCACCACTTTCTTCTCCAACTGTCCTCTTCTGGCTTCTCCATCCACCTTCAGTGGGTCCCCTCACACGTCGGCATCATGGGTAATACAGTGGCCGACAGAGCGGCAGCGGAAGCACACTCCCACCCCTTCCCCATACACCTCCCCACTGACCAGACTGACTCGCTGACTAACCTCCACACAGCCTGTAGACTACACTGGGACACAGACCTGACTAACGCCCTACAGTACACCTCACTTGGACGCATTAGACAAGACACACGACACCACTGGTGGACCTACTCCCCCAGCCGTGCCCTTGACACTGCCGTCACCAGACTCAGAGTTGGACACAGCCGCCTAAACTCCCACCTACACAAGCTGGGCATGACAGATGATCCCCACTGCCCTTGGTGCCCTACACAACCAGACACCCCAGAACACCTCCTACTTCACTGTCCTCGTCACCACTCCCACCGCATGGCACTCCTTCACTCACTGTCGTCTTTCCACATCCGCAGACCAACAATAACAGACATCCTAGGTGGCTCTCAAGATCCTGGCCTGGCCTTCAAAGTACTCAAACACACCAGGACCTTCCTCCAAAGGACAGGTCAACTCAACAGGATCTGATCCACTCATTCATCTGCAACCTGCACTTTTGGGGCACTAGAGGCTGTGGCACCACAGCCTGCACGGCCCCATCAAATTCCCAAGAAGAAGAAGAAGACCATTAAAATTAATTAGAGAAAAATTGCTTTAAGTAATCCTAAACATACCTAATTAAACCTAACCTAACCAAAGCAAACCTAATTAAACCTAACCTAAGCAAAACAAACTTAATTAAACCTAACTTAACCTAAGCAAACCTAATTAAATCTAACCTAACCTAATCTATTCGGTCGTCTTACGAATCTTTACCCAAAAATTATCAGGCAATGTAAAAATATAACACTCGATTCTTTCGAATATTGTGGCAAAGATGTAAATAATATACCAAAATAACCATAATTTCCACTAGTTTCGTTTAGTATATTTTCGGACTTATCTAATGTATATTTGAACAGGTGTAACAACATGACATCACAACTCACCAAGGGAACAGGCCATAGCGAACCCAACCAGACCACCGCCGGAGATCACCAAGTCGTAATGATGGTCTGGGGGGCATGAGGAGGAGCGCCGCCCCCCTTGGGAAGACAAGCTAGACACCACGCTCACTGGCACGCCCACTGACACGCCTCCTGGCACTCTTCTGAGGCCGAACAGTGCCAGACATGACCCTCGCGATACCCGGCTTAACCCAAGTGATAGAGCCATTGTGTGTGGCACCGATAGGGTTGTGTCTCCAAGTTACATAACCAACATATCCTTTCAACACCTCAGCTAGTCACTGCCAACACTCCCGCCGGTGTAAGTGAAACTGTGGTAATAATAGTAGTAGAGCTGCACTTAGAGGACTATCATGATACCATCCTTTACAACGGGTTAAGGACCTACTCAACTATTCTGGCCGTTCTTAATACGCGGCTTTTTATCGCCTTTTGGGAATAGGGTAGTAGTATTCCTGGAGTCCAAATAACATATATACCATTCAATTACCTATAATAATGTAACTTTTAAAAATTTTTGGTAATTATTAAGTAATTTACATTAATTTACATCTTATCCACGCTAACACAAAAGTGAACAAGCGTTTAATAGTCTTCCTGTTACATATATATTTTTTTTTAACCCATGCACTCAAGGCTTCATCATCATCATCAATTCATCATAAATTTTCCATTATCATCATCATAATCATTTGTATGTGTGTGTGTGTGTGTGTGTACGATGACGTAATCAAAACAAACAGACGACGGCGGGACCATTATTTACCTGTTTTGTGTTTTATAGTTTTGGTTTCTTACTGAAGGGACGTGTTTGTGTGTTTGTGTGTGTGGGGTTGAAGATGACCAACACTGCAGAGGTAAATATAGTGAAGACATTAAATAAGCTGAGTGAAGCGGGTGGTGAGGCACTGACAAACCAACATCAACACACCCTCGCCACCACCACCACACCCTCTCCAATACCACCACACCCTCTCCACCACATCTTTCTCCAACACACCCTCTCCACCACCACTACACCTCCTTCAACACACCTTCAACACACCTTCAATACCACACCCTCACCACTACACCCTCAAACTCTCCTCGTTCAGATGCATGCCAGGTTATCAGACTTGGCTATCACGTCTTAGTTATTACCTTGGTTAATATGCAGAACAACGTCTCTAAACAGAACAGAATAATGTTAGTTGTAGTACACAGGATACTTATTGTACTGAACATCCGTAAAGGTTTTAGTGAATACAGAATTACAGTTAGGTTAGGTCAAGTTGGGGGGTCCGTGGTGTTTAGCCACCCCCCACCCCCCTCCCACGTGTCAGTATAGTTAAGGCGACCGGTCATTAAAACCTTCCTAGATAATTAGTACAGTAAGTATCCTGTGTAGGGCAACAAAAATTATTACTTTGAGTGTGTGGAACTATTTAAGTATTACACTTGTCACACTGAAGTATACCTGTGTGTCATAGGAGGTGCATTCTACACATATAAGACAATGTTGTATTGCTTTTCTGTTGCAAATCACTCGTTCATGAGATATTATTGATGTTCAATATCTTACCTGGGGTGTGGTAGAGGGGGGATGGAATCCTCTATGTTTGGTTGCATATAGTTTGATTAAGTTTGGTTAGATTTAGTTTGATTAGGTTTGGTTACATTTAGTTAGATTAGATTAGGTTTAATTAGAAAATAAGAATAGTGCCGTTAGAAAGTGTTAACCAAGCAACACAATAACATGGCAGGGATCAGAGGGTGCATCACTGGAAATTTTTGTGTTAGGCATACGGTGATAAGACAATAATATTTTTTACACTCATTGCAATTTTTACTGTTTTACTATTTTGTAAATTTTTAATAAATCACCATAATAAGTTGCCCCTTGACAACATACCTTGGTATTATTCTAGTGTATCATGGGTAAGAAAAAAAATAGATATTAGCAGAGATTCAAAAAAATTAAGAGGACAAGTGTGTATGTGTTTGATATATTAAAACATTATTATTAATGTGACAAGTGTAGTGACACTTCACTTTGAACTCACTTACTTACCGAGGAGACTCAACCTTAAAACACAAGAGTCTGAAGGAAAGTTCAAAGTTTGGACCCCAATGAGGAAACACTGTTTTACGATAAAGTTAATTATATTTATTAATTACAGGAAGGAGCACAGCCTAACTAAATAAGCCCTAACTTAATTTGGATGTGAAGATTAAGACAACGATGCCACAATGAACCTGTGACACTTGGCCCACAACTACACTCACACCACTGAATCATGAACCCGTATGAGTCTTAACACGGCTCTGTTGCTTTTCTGTGTTACAAGGGCACTGAACACTCTTCTCACAGGCACCAATTACTCCGTATGTAATCACTCAATTGGTACTTACTTAACAGGCTCCCCATCTTAGGCCTTAACTTGAGTGATAAGACGTTGTCACAGTGGATGTGGCTTCACTTCTGCTTCTTATCACTACCTTTGTGAGGTGAATGCACTAGCAGGAGTTGAGTCGACGCAAGTACAGCGTCATCCAGTTGTGATTGGTTGAAGCAGTCATGTCAGTGGAGGCTGTCGTCTTCAAATTCATATTTAATACTCTGATTCTCTCAGAATTGATCCAGTCTCCTTTCATTACACTACTTGCATGCATGACACTGCTTGGAAGACTATTCCAAATGTCGATCACTCTCATCAGAAACATTTATGGTCAGAGTTTGGTTCTCACCTTGGTTCTTCTTAGAGTTACCTTGAATTGGTGCATCTCTCTGGCAAAATTCAATGTTATTATTATTCCTATGACTCATTATCTTGAAAACCTCAATCATATCACCACACATCCTACAGTACACCATGGTTGGAAGTTCAATTTTGATCAAGTAATCCTCATAACTGAGGTTCTGGAGTGGTATCATCCTAAAGGCTCGTCACAGTACATAGCCAATTGTCCTGATGTTCGTCTTCTCATAGGGTGACCATACAGTGTGGCTGTACTTCAAATGAAGTCGTCTGATAGACTTAAATATGGTTCTTAATGTAGGCACTTTTAGATATTCAAATGTCTGCCTCAATATACCCTTGATACTCGTCCATCATTACACAAAGATCTCTTCCCATAGTAGTTCTCTGCAGTAGAATCTCTCCTTCACTCCACCTCTAGATTGTATGCAATGTAGGAATGTGTTTTGTCGCTCATCTCTGTATGCTCTCCAGTATGTTTTGGTTTTTAATGTTGTTCGGTGACTAAATTGAAATGCGTATTCTATGTGTGACCTCGCGAATGCTGTATAGAGTTCCATTACTTACAGCAATTTGTGATCAAAATTCCATGAAATTTGATTTAACATCGTATTCACTTTCTTACTTGCAGCTGTGCACTGATCACTCACTTTGAGATTATTACTTATGGTTACACAAAGGTATTTTTCTTGTTTAACATCAAGCTCCTCATCTTGCATCTTTTATAAAAAAAATTTTTTTTTGTCACCAGTATGCATAACATTACATCTATATGTACTAAAAGACATTAGCCATTTCTCACTCTAATTGATTAGTTTGTTTAGGTCCTTCTGACTTTATTTTATTGCAGTCTTCAGGGCATATTACTTTACTGCCAAATTTTATATCCTCTGTGAATTTTGCTACTTTTAAAGCATCTTGATTGCAATTTAAAGAAAAGAGTGGACATGGGCAGGACACGTGGTGTGACGAACAGATAATGAATGAACAATTAGAGGTAACAGAATGACAACCCAGGGATGGTATAAGAAGGCAAGGCAGACAAAGAACTAGATGGAGAGATGAGATAGGAAGTTTTGCTGGAGTAACCTGGAATAGACAGGCGGCTGATAGAAATGAGTGGATAAGGTTTGGGGAGGCCTTTGTCCTGCAGTGGACTCAATAAGAATGATGATTCCTCTAGGATAATGCATTTCCATTGCTATCTTAGATCCTTGACTTTCATTATAATTCATGTTTTATTTGTATATGTCACTGTTGTAAATATCATAGTTTCCAATACTGTTTGTTTATTTATTTTTTACTTCATTGTTCACTGTTTTACATTTATAATCATTCCCTTTCCTTTCCTGCTGTAGTCTTTCTCATGACTTCGTTTCCATGCTTGTAGGGAATCAAACCAATGTACTTCATGTATTTTTTCTTCCATCATTTGCCCTTTTTTTTTTATAACATTCTGTTTTCATCACTCTCCTCTTACTGTGTTTGGATCTGAACATTTTTATAATTACCTAATTTTTTTTTCCCAGGAAGTATCGCCTTACTAAGCTGATTGTAACCTTCAATTTCTTTACTTACTTACCAGTTGTTACAAAAAGTTTGAATTTTCTGCAAAAAGAAAGTCATTATATACGGCTTTGACTATATATGTTATGTTGTGATAATGAGTTTGTGATGAAAGTATTCATACATCTCAGACTTTGTGCATTAGACATTTACTTCTTACTCACTACAAAGAGAAGAAACATTATTTGCAAAGACAATGTTTACTTAATTTTGAATAGTTGCACTATAAGTAAGACAGTTTATTTGCCAATAGTATTATGCTTATTACCTTACTATATTTATTAAAAACCTACTACATATAGACTCGTGTATGTAGTACATTTAATTTGTTGAGTTGCATTCAAAAAGTCTCCCAGAAAATGCATCTCAGCTCTTATTTTCATGCTTTGAGCCATTATTCTGATCATATTTTGCCTTTAATTTAATGAAACAAAGAAATTATTACCTTGTTTTTAGTAACATTTGCTAAAAGTACTATAATTTATATCGTAGCAATAGCATCCTAAGCCTAAATTAGTGAGTTTAGCAATTTTTCTTCAAGTAACCAAGAAGTTACTTATAAAATGCAGAAATTTTAACCTCTTAGCTAAACCTTTTTTTCTCTTAGTATAGATGGCTTATTATTTTTCATTGCTTTATTATTTGATTTTTTTCTTCATTACAGGTGTTCATGAAGGTACGTTAACACTGGCTAGTAAGTACTGCCTCCATTACCAGTGCATGACTCCCTTTCAAAGTAAAACATAACTCCTAACCATTACCCATCACCTGAAAATACTGCATGCTTCCTTCTCTTCCTTCCCTTCCTTCCCTTCCTTCCCTTCCTTCCCTTCCTTCCCTTCCTTCCCTTCCTTCCCACATCTGACTGAATGAACACGTGATAATGGCAAACAATGTACATTAACTGAAGAAAAAAAAACTGGACAAATATAGATACGGAGACAAGACCACACAAGTGTAGCTCAGGCCTTATATACTACAAGACCTGTTCTATAACTTGGGTATCTGCTGCATTACATACTATTACCAGTACGCTATGTTTAGGAGAACAGGATAGAACAGAACAAGGTTCTCTCCCCACCCATAATAAGGAATGAAGTTAAAGGAAGATACTATACTAGACTACCACTAATGCTGCTACATCCTAGGAGAGTAATATCTTTCTGAACATCAGCAATGTGCTGACACTGTACTTCTCATCTGTAAGACAACAGTTAATTTCATAGAATTATGTACATAAATGCTTTATAGAATAAACTAATCAATTAATTGATTAGTTAATAAAACTGGTTTCACGGAAATATATATATCATCGGAACTTTATACTGTCTTCGTTTTTTGAGCTGACTGTTGTGTCTGGGAGAGTGATGCAATGGTCAACAACTCTAATATTAAAGTTTGACATAAGAGCAATTGTGTTACATCGTAATTTTCTTTTCTTACCGTTACTTTTTGTTACTGTCTCATTACTCATCTCAAAAATAATGTTTCTGGATTGATTTTATCAAATTTTTAAAAGAATTTTGTAGACTTCAGTCATATTTTCCCTAATTTTTTGCTTTTGAAGTGGGAGCATGTCTAAATGTTTTAATTGTTCTTTGTACGATGAATTACACAATGTAGGAATGTATTTTGTTGCTTGTCTCTGTTCTCTTTCCAGTAAGTTTTGGTCTTTAATGTAATTCGTTGACCAAAATTGAATCGCATAATCTTCACAAATGCTGTTTACAATCTTTTCATAACTTTTGGCAGTTTGTGATGAAAATTCCTTGAAATTACACCTAACATCATATTCACTTTCTTACTTGCAGCTGTGCACTGATCACTCATTTTGAGATTATTATTAATGATTACACCAATTTTGTTTTTGTTTAGCATCATCTAGTTCTTGGTCTTGCATCTTGTACTTAGAATTTGGATTTTTGTCACTAGTACACATATTGTTACATTTCTCTGTGTTAAAAGACATTAGCCATTTCAAGCTCCAATCGATTAGTTTATTTAGGTCCTACTGAATTGTATTGCAGTCTTCAGGGAATATTACTTTACCGCCAAATTGTGTAAAGTTAGTGAATTTTGCTACTTATGACAAAATATTACTTTCTAAATCATTCACATATATTAGGAAGAGTATGGGTTCCAAGACTAATCCTTGAGGCACATCACCAGTTATCTTTTGGTACTTCATCATTTAAGATAACTTGTTGGTGGTCTGAGATCCAATTTTCTATCCACGCACATAGATGCTCTCCTGTTCCATGTGCCTACAACTAAGATATTTGTATGTTATGAAGGACCTTATCAAATGCTTCTTAAAAATCTAAGTAAATCACATCTTACGGCTCCTGGACATCCCAACTCACGTAAACGTCATTAAAGAAGTCTAACAGACAAGTTAAACAAGATCTGTTATTACAAAATCCGCACTGATATTCTGTTATTAGTTTGTTAGTTTCAAGGAATGCAACCATCTTGTCTCTGATGATCTTTTCAAATTATTTAATAAAAACTGACGTTAGATCAATTTGACGATAGTTGATAGCATGTTTCTTATGACCTTTCTTGAAAATAGGGGTTATGTTTGCCTTTATTCATGCATGAAGTACTCTAGCTTGGGTTAATGATTTGTTGAACCAACGTATTATAGAAGTTTAATTGTGCATTTTTTAGGTATTCCGCTGATTATTTATTAGGGACAGTGGACTTATTAGGATAAGTTTTTTGTAAAGATGTATGCATCCCATGTAAATGAATTTCAGTTATGTCAAGCTTTTCTTTGTCAGGCCCATGAAATATGTTCAGCAGAGTTAGATTAACTGCTTTATGATCCTCAGTAATAATGTTATTGAATGTTAAACTCAGCTTTGAGTCCATTATTTTTGTCATTGCTGATTATTAAATTTATTGTTATTTTTGATGTATGAATAGCATAGGAATACTTTAATTTTTATTTGAGTCATACGTAAACAGAGTGAGGGTGGTGTATTTTTTATTATTATTATTATATTTCTTCATGGAAATATAATGAAGTGATGAAGGCATGAAAGAAGACTAGGAAGTGAAGGAGGAAGGAGGTGTAGCGAGGAGTGTAAGAAGGTGTTTTTAAGGGAGTAAGGACGATCGGGTGATGAAGGCGAGTTTCATTTGGTAGAACATTGAAGAGTGTGAGGCAATGAGAGGAAATTGAAAAGTAGAAGGGAAGGAAGTGGCATGAGAGTGCAATTCCCTATTAAAGTGAGGCGGAGTGTTAAGGATGGAGAAGAAGAGAAGGAATGAAAAGGACTTCAGTGAATAAGAGAAAGGGAAGAAAAGAAAAGAATGTCAGGAAATAAGAGGAAATGAGAAAAAGGGAAGGAAAGAAGAGACTATCAGGGAATGGAGAGATAGGGAAGGAAAGAAAGGAATGTCAGAGAATGAGAGAAAGAGAATGAAATAAAGGGATGTCAGAGAATGAGAGAAAGAGAAGGAAATAAAGGGATGTCAGAGAATGAGAGGAAGAGAATGAAATAAAGGAATGTCAGAGAATGAGAGAAAGATAAGAAAAAAAGGAATGTCAGAGAATGAAAGAAAGAGAAGGAAATAAAGGGATGTCAGAGAATGAAAGGAAGAGAATGAAATAAAGGAATGTCAGAGAATGAGAGAAAGATAAGAAAAATAGGAATGTCAGAGAATGAGAGAAAGAGAAGGAAATAAAGGGATGTCGGGGAATGAGAGAAAGAGAAGAAAAAAAGGTAGTATCAGGGAATAAGAGAAAAGGAAGGAAAGTCAGGGAATGAAAGGGAGTGTTAATAAGTAAAGGATGAACCACGCTGGTTGTCTCCTCCCATTCCATGATAATACAAGAAGAAGAGGAGAAGCGAAAAGGAAACAGAAGAAAGAGATCATGGGTATAATAATGAATAAAAGGAATTAAGGAAAAGTGAATGAAACTTTGAAGGGGTAATGTTAGAAGAGGAGGAGGGCCGTGGGAAGGCGGTAAATAGCTGGACTCCATGTTGAAATTTAACCTTTACAATGAAATTCAATATACTTCAGTTTGGACTCTATAGAAGTGTGATGTTTTTATACCGCCGTTCAATAATACTAGGCATGTGTTTCTGTATAAATGTAGCCTATACATCTGAATTTACAAAGTTATGCTGTGTATTATGTATATATAAACAAACAAAAATAGAAGCAAAACAATGAAATAGGATGGAGATGATCGATATAGATACATAGGTATAAATAAATAGATTAACCATGATAATAGATAGATAAACAAGTGAACGAACTATATCCACTTGCATTTCCAAACGAGTCTGAACTCTAGAATGAAAAAAAAGTATAGATCAAATTATTTTATAAACCTAGGTCAATCATTATGAAAAAAAAATACATATTTACCGTAATTGGACTGATTTTGTTTAAACGAGTCTTTGATCGCAAAAATAGATCACAAATGTCAGTCACTATCAAATCATGAATAAATCAATGAATGGGTGAGTAAGTAGC
>JAXIVD010000262.1:0-5000 GCA_036785275.1 Cancer borealis | reverse complement strand
GAGAGAGAGAGAGAGAGAGAGAACACAAACAAGCAGGTGTCAAGGTCATTTTGGACGCTGCTTGTGACGGTGTGAATATGAAGGTGCGAGCGGAGGAAGACTGACGTGAGTGTTAGGAGTCACTCGTTGTCAAGGTGTGTGTGTGTGTGTGTGTGTGTGTGTGTGTGTGTGTGTGTGTGTGTGTGTGTGTGTGTGTGTGTGTGTGTGTGTGTGTGTGTGTGTTGTTACAGGTTTGTAAGGTGTAGTGGATGAGTAAATATGGTGTTTTATTTCCTTATAGGCTTGTTGTTATTATATTATTGATCAAATGTATGTACCGATATTATTATTCTCACTGATATCGATTCTATTATTGATCATTGAACCGATACCGTGTTCATCCGATGCCTCCAAATGGCTTATACTTTACTGATACCGATACTAATATTGATGTAGAACTTGGTGTTGTTATTAGAAGGTTATTAATAGGCGTAATAACAGGTAATGTAACTGACTCACTTTTAATTTGTCATCATTATAGATTAGACAACACTGTCGCTAAGTCATAACACATTGTCATCAACATCATCACAGAGCTATAAAGGTAATGTTATGAAACTCACCTGGAAATTATGAGAAAAAAATAGTTGTAAAAAAAACAGTTGTGAGAAAATTGTGTTTTAAAATCTATTTATCAGTAGTGAGAAAAATTAGTGTTATAAAATTTGTCTGTCAGTAGTGAGAAAAAATAGCGTTAAAAAATTTATCTGTCCGTAGTAATAAAAACAAAAGAAAGTGTTATAAAACTTAAAGCCTAATTCAGAAAATGAAAAATAGTGTGAAAAAAACTTAAAAGTGTTACAAAAACGTTGTGTTTAGGTGTTATAAAACTTAGGTGTCAGTAGTAAGGGAAGAAAGATGTAAGCAATGTAGGTTGTTGGCGCGTTCGTTATGACCTCCTCTCTCTGTAGCCTCCTGCTGCTGCACCCTCACTTCCCTCTCTCCATAGCCGTGGCAGGGCGAGGGCGTGGACTCTATTGCAAATTTCTCTTGTTTTCCTCATGAACGCACACGCACAATGGACTTCCTGCCACTGTTTTGTTTCCATTTAGATAAACTTGTCTTCGTAAAGTTATATGGATCATACATATGTAGAAACCTATTAATGTTTCATCCATTGTTATTACCATTAGTATCATGCTCCGCCTTTGTTCATGTGTATATCCTGTGCACTTACCTCAAAAACATGCTTCCTGATGACTAGGCACTCACCGGGTAAAAATAAATAATGTTTTGTAAGGGAAATATGACGACCACGTAACCTAATCAATCTTAATACCTATATTACTGACTATGATCTGTTCTGACGTTCGTGATACTAAATGATTGAAATAAATGCGTTTGAATAGCTACTGACAGGTACAAAAATAAGGATAAAAAGCGTAAAACTGTTGGCAATATTATTTGAAAAGTAGCCAATATACTGATACCGATGAGGATGTTTTAGATACGAATTAAAACCACTAATACCAGCACATCGTCACATACAGAGTTGTTATTAGTGTTTATATATTCTTCTTACACTGGTTACTATTGGTACATCATTAATAGTAGTGCATATAGCTTAGGTTAGATTAGGTTAGGTTAGGTTATCTTCATTATTCTCCATCATTTCGTCTCTTCCCTCTACAAATGCATGTGATTGGTGTAGTAGTTTGGTGGTGAAGGTGTGTGGTTGGTGGTCAGTGGGTAGAACGAGGTGGATGTAGTTACTAGTAAGGTCACGTGGACACACTTCTCGCTAGTCATTGCTATGGAGAGTCAGGATCGAGAGCAATGAATATGTTTGCACGCTTCCTTATCTGCTTCCTGTTACCACCATCATCTGAATAATTCCCTCTTGATGTTATTCCAGCATTTTCTCTTGTTATTTTAGGGGTGATCACGCTATCCACCTTCCTTACTAATATAATATGTAGTGTGGTTATTATATTGTAAGTTATTGCCTATCATATATCGTATAATAAAGTCAGTATAACTATGTGTGTTTTGCGTGATGGACTGATGAGATAAGTGTGGTGTAATGGTACTTGCATTGGGATGATGAAGTGGTTAAGAGAGGCCAGGGTAAACTAGAGTAAAGAGGAAGGGTTATCCTGGTAGCATTGTTAGGGAGAATGTGTGCCAAAGGCTGGAGGGAGTGTGAGAGGAAAGGACACGAACCTCACTCTAATGGCTGCTGCTGCTCACCACCCATGGCAGTGCGGATGGTGATGATAATGATGATGATGATGATGATTGTTATTATAATTATTATTATCATCATTATTATTATTGTTATTATTATTATTATTATTATTATTATTATTATTATTATTATTATGATAATAATAATAGCAATAATAATGCTATTATTATGATAATAATAATAGTAATAATAAGGATAATGATAGTGATAATAATGATGATAATAATGGTAATACTACTACTACTAATAATAATGATAATAATGATAATAATAATATTAATAGTAATAATGATGATGATAATAATAATAATAATAATAATAATAATAATAATGATCATAATAATAATAATAACAATAATAATGATGTCACATACAATTACGTTACGTTTACTTGTTTCCCTGCAAGTATCACAGTTTGGGTGCGGGTAACACTTTCCTTTTTCTATTTCATGTTTTTTTTTTTATCAAATGTATAATGTGTGGCGTCCTTCCCGTCGCTTGAAACACTCCCAGCCTGCTTTTGGAGAGCCACTGCTGAGTGTGGCAGGACACTTCACCTGATTTGTGACTCCTATAGTGAGTGTTGTACGGTTACGGGCCGCTGCGTCGTCTGGGGAAGAGTCTCTCCACTCCTAATGGCGCCCTTAGCCAAGGACTTTTTTCCTATTGTGTGACATGTACGGCAAGGAAGTGAGATTTATGTTCATTTCAGGAACGTAATTTCCGTAGACTTTCTTCGACCTTCTGAGTATTGGTCGGTTTTTTATTCCCTCTGTCACACGTGTTTTTGCAGTCCTCAAATCGGCACTAGCACTTCCTTTACCTCATAATACTATGTATTTGACCTTCTCTTAGTTTGCCCGGTCCTACAGGATGTGATGGGCAACAAATAGGCAGCAGTCTCATTAAACTTAGCTCATAAACACTTCTACAACGCTAACAACTATCCTCTTCTCTTACTCTTCTTCTCTCTATAATCCACCCTTAAATTTACTTCGGTCTCTGTCTACTTCTCTTTTCTCTATTTTACATATATGAAAACTCTTTTCTGTCACCCATACATGGCTGTCATCTTTTATTCCTATTGCTTACCTTTGACTCATCCATCCTCTCTTCCCTTTTCCTTTAACATCCCTATGTGTGACTGCTCTTCTCTCCTTCTACCTTCCGTCTCCTATATCAGCCACCCGTGTCACATTAACGCCCCAAGGGTTAGGAACGCTGTAACAATGTATATATATCAATGTCACCTTATTCCCTATACCTCGGCTGGCTGGTTGGCTCTCTCTCTGTCCTGCTCACTCGAGACACACAACAATCTACCATTCTATTTCTCCACACCTTAACGAGCCTATCACCTTCATGTTGTATAGTCATTAAGGGGAAATTGAGTGCTTTGTAATAAGGAAAGCCTAGATTTTGACATATAATTATAATAGTGCTAATGATAATAAGTCATAATAATAATGATAATAATGAAGCGAGGTCACATTCGGTATCCATTCCAAGTCTTCTTTTTTATTCGTATTTCGAACTACAACTTCGTCTTCGTAAAAACCAAAGCAGAGGAACATTTGCCAAAAGTTAGTGCCTCGCCTCCATTACTTACCCCATGAGAGAAAGAGAGAGAGAGAGAAAGAGAGAGAGAAAGAGAGAGAGAAAGAGAGAGAGAAAGAGAGAGAGAAAGAGAGAGAGAAAGAGAGAGAGAAAGAGAGAGAGAGAGAGAGAGAGAGAGAGAGAGAGAGAGAGAGAGAGAGAGAGAGAGAGAGAGAGAGAGAGAGAGAGATTCACCAAGTAAAGATGCAGATATATAGAAGTATAGATAACAGTGATTTTACTTGCTCTCTGCGGGATAATAAACGTAAGGGAATCTCTCTCTCTCTCTCTCTCTCTCTCTCTCTCTCTCTCTCTCTCTCTCTCTCTCTCTCTCTCTCTCTCTCTCTCTCTCTCTCTCTCTCTCTCTCTCTCTCTCTTCCCGTCATTCTCCTTTTCCTCTTCTTCCTTCTCTGTGTCTTCTCCCCTTCCCTACCCTCTGCCTCATCCCTTCCCGCCATTTCTCTGTATCTCTTTAATCTCTAGCTGGCCTTGTCTCTGTTTTTGTCTGTCTACCTGTCTGTCTGCCTGCCTCTTTGTCTGCCTATCCTCACTCTTATCCTTTGTGTGTGTGTGTGTGTGTGTGTGTGTGTGTGTGTGTGTGTGTGTGTGTGTGTGTGTGTGTGTGTGTGTGTGTGTGTGTGTGTGTGTTTCTTTCTATCTGTGTATGTATATCTTTATGTTTGTATGTATCTGTGTATCTGTCTCTCTCTCTCTCTCTCTCTCTCTCTCTCTCTCTCTCTCTCTCTCTCTCTCTCTCTCTCTCTCTCTCTCTCTCTCTCTCTCTCTCTCTCTCTCCCTGTCCTGCCATTACTTCGCTGTGATAGCCAGCCAGACTTCATACTTGCATCAAAGGGACATATTTCGAATATTTCACATACTTCGCTTCTTCTCTTCCCTCCCTCCCTTTCAATCACTCACTCACTCACTCACTCACTCACTCACTCGCTCAATCACTCACTCACTCACTCGCTCAATCACTCACTCACTCACTCACTCACTCACTCACTCACTCACTCAATCACTCACTCACTCACTCACTCGCTCAATCACTCACTCACTCACTCACTCACTCACTCACTCACTCGCTCAATAATTTTCTCCCTTTACCTCAACTCTGATTCATTCACTCATTCGTTTCATTATCCCTTCTTCCCTCATACCGTCTCGCCTCTCTCTC